>JAKLNL010000040.1:0-242296 GCA_022814505.1 Talaromyces liani
CCGAAATCTGGCAGACACACCATCTGAATGGTTGTGACGAATCCTCCCCAATTCACGATAGCCTCACCCCACGCATTGTGGTAACGGGAACACGGGCGAGCAAAGCGATTCACCGGCACCAAACACCTCTCTATACAGAAGAGGACGATGAGAACATCGACGAGGCCGAGGTGCCTGGAGGGGAGACGGCCATCAATAAACCTTACCTCCAGAATCCAATTGTGTCACATTGCGGTGAAGGCAGAGATAGGCGATTTTTGGTATGGCAATCTGAGGAAGAATTGAAGCTTCAGAAGAGCGAATGGCTCACGCTTTACTGGGAACAGCAAGATGTATTGGAAAAGGCATCCAAACTCCCAGCAAGCAGAACAAGTTTTCCAAAACGGAAAAGAAACCTATGATTTGGATTAAGTATTGAGTTTGTTGTATGCTTTTGGTCTGATCAATTTGTTAGCCTTGCTTAATTATGAATACAGATAAGCTATTATTTTCCATGAAACTAAGTTAACCACTAGCGCTTTGAGTAATTTGTTACGTCATAGGCGATGAGTCACCCAAGCAAACTGAAACACTAGTCTTCTGGCCAGATTGGCTAACGAGGGTTGAACGGACCCACTTACAGGTCAAGGTTTTTCTGTTCCTAACACAGCCCACGATTCTTTGCTACCCATGGTTTTGTGGCCATGGCTTGCCTCTGATATGCGAAGCACGTTCATGTTGATTACACGATAATAGTTGGTAGGATCGGTGTTATTTTCTCTCATATTTTTTATATCTAAAGATCCATGATTCTCTCCGTCTGAAATCGTGGTTTTGCCTCCACCCGAAATGGCGGCGCTTACATCACCCACTCCGCTTGCCGAAAACTATATTTCTAAATTTAGTAGGTAAGCGCTACGGGTAGATCAGCGCTTAGCCTTAAACCTTACTGCCTTAGCGCCTACATTGGATTTAAAAGGCACGACTCGCCCATGGTTTAAATCCCGTTGTTCAACAAATTCGATCATGGCTCATCGCCAGCACACCTCCCGGCTAACTTGTCTTAGGCATCGAGTAAACCCCTGGTTTTTCCTACCCATGATTTCCCGAGCCGTCTCATTGCCTTTGACCACCCGTACTCTTGGACCTCCCTTATTGATAATATATCGCTACAAGCTACCATGGTATCCATGGCCATAGCTGCTAGCCCTTCGATACCCCAATGAGCATTGATGTATTACTGAGATCCATGGTTTTACAGGTAAAATTCAAGGTTTCTCAATGAGTTGAAAGCCCCTATACTCTAGTATCCCTCACGGCGTGCCAGACCTTTCATTCGTATGGTGGCGACTATCATTCCCCTGCGAAATACCAATCCGCGTGGGACACCATGAGTTTACTATCGCTATTGTCCCCCGCGGGCTTCCACTGCACAGGGGATGGTAAATCCTATGGGTTGCCACGGTTTTTTTATCGCTCGCGGGTTGCTCCGCCCCGCGGGATTCAAGCCCCTATGAAGTGGTCAAACCATGGCAGCCCCTGCGGGCTTCCACCGCACAGGGGGCGGTAAATCCTGTGGGTTGCCAAATTTTTTTATCGCTCGCGGGATGCTCCCCCCTGCGGACTTCCATTGCACAGGGGATGGTAAATCCTATGGGTTGCCACGGTTTTTTTATCGCTCGCGGGTTGCTCTCCCCCGCGGGATTCAAGCCCCTATGAAGTGGTCAAGCCACGGCAGCCCCCGCGGGCTTCCACCACACAGGGGGTGGTAAATCCTATGGGTTGCCACGGTTGTTTTATTGCTCGCGGGATGCTCCCCCCTGCGGGCTTCAATCCCCTGTACACTCTCGTTTCATGAGGGGCAGTGCAACTATAACGGTTTGTCCATTGCACGCGGGCTGACATCTCCTACGGGCTCCGGTGTGCAGTAACACGCCGATTCAGCCAATTGTCATCTATTGGTAACGTCAATCCAGCCTCAAATACCTCTAGCCAGATTCTTATCGCTATTCCAGCTGATTGTGAAACTGGTGCGCGCTTTTGTTCATTGCCATTTCCACTACATACATTTTAAAGATAGTCAAACCTCAAATGTCATGTCCGGGTCGGCATAAACTCTGTTCTCCCATCAATATTCTAGTGTCAGGTCTTGGGCTCCAGCATAGACTCTGCTCTCCCACATCATTTCTGCCCATACTTTCACTGCTTCTGCACTCATAGCGTTCTCATCTTCGGAATCCTCATTCAGCCAGTCACCAAGATCATCCAGGAGATCGAAATCGTCATCAGTCGTAAGAATGAAAGAGTCTCCTTTTCGATATGCGAAAATGAAATTTTCTTTGATGAAGCAATACACCGGTCGTTTCCCATTTCCACTCGGATCTGTGTACCAAAAACCAACGATTACGCCATCGTTGATGAATATAGGAGCTGAATGCAGGCTACAGTCTGAATGATCCGAATCGAAAACAAGATCTGGTTCCTGGTAACTTTCTGGCTCTATGGAGGGGAGTGGTATGTCTGGATCGATGTATCGTATCTTTTTGGCGGATTGACGATCCGAACAACTTGGTTTCAGCTCCTGTTTGCGGGACGAGCGGCGACACGGCTCGGAACTAGGGTGTTGAGTTGACAATTGACAGGCTTCCATGTTTTCTGAAATACCACAGCACTTGCAGCAGCACTTCTTGATAGATTTGGTGGATAGTTCACGAACTTCTCCTGGTGAATCTCGGTACGATACCTCTGATGTCACTGGGTTTCGATGATGGGGGATGGGAAAGAAAGCAGACCAAGAGTGAGAGTGCGGACGGAGGCCTTTATATACTCAGAATACTAACTAGTCTGACATCCTAGGAGGTCGAAAACCAAACCGTGTCTGCGATACTACCACCAATCGTGACTAGACAGAGGCACACGGCGAGGCAGACCGATGGAAGTGGCTTGCTAGCAGGCTCTCTCCGTACACTTGAGCATGGGAGCTGCTCGTTCAAGAATTCGAGGACCACTTGGAAGCAAATTCTGCCTATCGAAGGCACATGCAGGACTGTACATGCCCAATCATTGATGCCGGAATCAGCCACAATGGTATCCAGAAAGAAGTCGGGTTGCTCCTGGACTACGAATCCTGCATGAAGTGAGCTTTCCAGCATCGTCCCCCGAAGAACTCCACCTTAAGAGTCTTCCTCTCGTCCGATAAAACTCTCTATTAGATATACACAGTTTGAGGATTGACCCTAGCGCCTGAGATGATGGTTGCCCAACTGTCCTTCAAACAGCGTGTGTATTTTCCGCTTCAGGATAGCTAGTGCCAATTGCGAAAGGAAGAGTTGGTGCTGTTGGCAGTGCTACGCATGATACACCTCCATGCTCGACTGGGACAAGCGGAAACTCTACTGGTCAATGGCAAATGCTCTATTTTAGGGTCATAGTACGCTGTGATTCAGCGTGGTTGGTGGTTGCCTTTTACACCTGATTGGACTTACGAGGCCAGGTTTTGCATAATAGGCTGGTCATCTCCGCTCCACTTTCATGCACCGGATTGCCGTGAATTATGAGTCGGATCGCTCAGCCCCCTGAAAGGGGTCAAACATGTATAAAGAGTGCCGACTTCCCACCGTAAGGCCACTCTGTCATTCTGAAATTCTTTCACCAACACCTAACACGTCTATCGAAATGGAGATACAGCAACCAACTACACCAGCCCAGATTGAAAACCGGCATGCTCTAGGTTTCATATATGGGGTAGAAGAAGGGATCGCGACAGAAGCTCCCACCGATATATTACTCGAATCTCCTGCATCCCCTCCATCCACCATTCCCTTCGATGAGGATCCACCTCCGTGGCAGTTACCTAGCGAACGAATGCCGTCGGGTGAAGAGGTTGGCGAAGCAGCGGGTTCCCCTTCACCAGTCATCGAAATCAGTGACGATGAGGAGAATCATCATACACGACCACAGCGTCAACGTAGGGGTCGCCCTGATTATGCTTATCGAGATTACCAAGATACAATGGAGCATGCGATTTCGGCACCACCCCTAAGCAAACGGAAACGAGAAGACTCCGATGTGAATTTTCAGTCCAAAATTGTTAGTCGTTCCTGTCTCTTTCTCAAACTAGGCTAACAAACCATAGAAGCGATTGGTGAAGGAAATTGCAGAACCATATGAGGCCTTGGAAAAAGAGAACCAACGATTGAAACGAGAGAGAAACCAATGGAAGAAGGATAAGAAACAGCTCCAGGATCAAATTCAATATCTACGGCGACAGATCGAGGAACAGAAGCGCCGTAATATTTTGAAGTGTGCCTTATGTCATCGAACATTCAACGAGAGCTGGAAATTTCTGGGATGTGGTCATACACTATGTCAGGATTGTGTGACGTATATCAAGTCCAATGATTCTGTGTTCGAGTATCCTTGTCCTTATCCGGAGTGCCAGAAGCCGATTAAGTCTTGCCAGGATTTTTATCCAAACGTGGTGGAAGCATAGTTGGACCAAAGACTGCTAAGGTGATAGATAGCACTTTATTCTTGTGATACATATATAAGCCAATCTGTGAAGTTTCTATGCCCGTCTTCTCCAGCGCCTTTATTTGGCAATAGGTCGTAGTCCGATCACCGACACCAACAACTGACTTAATGAAATCACAGAAGGCTCTTCTGGAAAGTAATCCGTTTTTTTCGGTTCTTCTGGGATTGGTAGAGACTGACAGAAGTTGCATGCACTGTCTGGCTGTTCCCCATGGCCCAGCTGATGCTCGATCCACCGTACACTCCAATCTCCCTCCCATTCACGATGGCTCTTATCATAATTTTCATAGCATCCAAGATCAAAAGTACGACCGCCATACTTGAACCAATCTGCGATCATTTCCGCGGATGATTTGATGCTTACTTTGCTGTCAAGCGGTGCGGAAATGTGCCCATCCATCTGTAAGTGCCCATCTCGGACCAAATCAGCCAAATTGGGCAGGAGACGTTCAATACATGTGATGTGATAGTATTTGCCTTTGGGCTCTGTATGTATCCACGTTAGCAAATTTCTATATCCAGTTTGTAAAGACCTCTCAGTACTTGCGGACACTGAGGTATCTTTCAGCATGAAACGATAATAGGATCTGATAACCGGATCCCCAGTTTGTTTACGTGGCATACAATGCCA
Source organism: Talaromyces liani (assembly GCA_022814505.1). Taxonomy (NCBI): domain Eukaryota; kingdom Fungi; phylum Ascomycota; class Eurotiomycetes; order Eurotiales; family Trichocomaceae; genus Talaromyces; species Talaromyces liani. Next base: position 5,144 of record JAKLNL010000040.1, read on the forward strand.
TGCTTGGCAATGGCTCATCTTGACTTTGGGAGTCTCTTGGAGAAGAAGGATGTAGTTTCCAGATTTCAAGTTGCCTATAATGTAACGTGATTCTTCCTCACGATCGCGTTGTTTCTTACCGACAGTATAGTTGGAAGAGGCAGCGGCTTCAGCCTGCGGTTGAGAAAGATCCATTGTCAAAGAGTGTAAGGATAGTAGGCAGATCGAAGGTTAAAATATGGTCATCGTTAAGGCATGAACGATCGTAGTCTGGTTGAGCGGCGGTATTTATCGGTGGCTCACTTCTCACAGAGCGGTCTGAAACGTTGGTGGGTCAAGGATGGACCAATGATTTCTTGCTATCTAAGCAATGTTGTTGGGCGCTTAGCGTCGATGAGTTCAGCCAATGGAATGTTAGCAATCGACATTATCAGAGTCGGGAGAACTTGGCCTCATACTGATAGCCTGATGCCCCGGCAGGCCTTGTCCTTTTTGTGGCGCAGCTGGGGCTAAGCCTAGAACATGCCTAGCTGATGAGAGCTAAAGTATATACTACGTAAGTACTTCATAACCACGCATATATAAACAGCCAGCGCCTTCTGACATGATCCAAAATTTCATCAGTCACCTCTCATTTAAAAATATGTCTCTTGATACTCCCTTACTTCTTGCCTTACCTACGGAGCTTCTGCTGAAGGTCCTTATGTATTTACCAGACCTTCACTCTATCCGCTCAGCAAGTAGCACCTGCAAGCGCATACGCCAAATTTATCGAAATTCGGTATTACAAATTATGAGGCCGTTGATGGCCCAAACCGGCGATCCCCATTCTGCGCACTCTATATACATCCGTCTTCGGATACTCGGAGGTGTCATCATTATGTCCAAGCTGAAGGAAGCACTATCTTTATTAAAAGACAGTTGGGAGCTATTTGCGACAAACGATTACAAGCAGTTTCTTATTCCATTTGGAGTGGCTATGGCACAGGCATCTGTCTTTAGAAAACACCGAAAATCTGAAGCTGTCCGTCTTCTGCGTCATATCTTGGATCACAAGCGGCCATTTACTTGGGAATGTACATCGAGAGATCCGTTTTCTATTCTACTTCGCTGGTTAAGCCCGGATTCGCTTTTTATTCCACTACGAATGCATCTTCACCGGTTAAGCCCGAAGACCTATCCTCGCCCTTCCAAGGAAGATTTAGCAGAGTTCCGAGAATTACCGGTTGCTATAATTCGCCCGGGAGGGGTTGATCGGTGTACCGACAGAGATGAAGCCCTACAAGCAGCTCTTCTCGAGAGGGGAATTCTCTTCCGAAAAGGCATGATTATTGTCAAACTGGATCCGACGTACTTCACCAAGATTACGGATCCATCAGTGACTATTGGGCTATCATCACTCAGCAGGGAAGAGATAATGCGTCATGATCCTATTGAGAGTATCACTGCTAGGTGGAGACAGTGGGATTTGGAGCATACGTAGCATTATGCCATTTGACCCTGAAAAAGTGTTATCACAATTACAACTTATGGCCCATAAACCCATCCCAGACCCAACCCCCTTTGTATGTCAGTCAGCGCTCATGGGACCTAATCCGGATCTAGCTTCTTATATATATACTAAACAGTTCTTGGCGCTGTTTCAGGGAAAGAGAGAAGAGAGTGTGAGTTGGTAGAATGAAGATTTATCGTGTATCTAGACCCCCTTGTATTTAAAAATAACACGAAGACTTAACAGAAACAATGCGAACACCCAGTGCAAATAACAAATACCATAAACGTGGACTGAAAATACCCCGATCATTACAATCTTTATTTATCAGCTGCCGTTGGTCCCAGGCGGGACTTCTTATGCAGATATCTCAATTTTTGGCTCCAATAGACGTGCATAGTGCCTTTGACCTTCCCGGAAACTGTTCACTGAACCTCTTTGCTATCATAGATCATGATAAGAGACCAAGAGTGAGAGTGCGGACGGAGGCCTTTATATACTCAGACCACCAACTAGTCTGACATCCTAGGAGGTCGAAAACCAAACCGTGTCTGCGATACTACCACCAATCATGAGTAGACGGAGGCACACGGCGAGGCAGACCGGATGGAAGTGGCTTGCTAGCAGGCTCTCTGAGTACACTTGAGCATGGGGCCTGCTCGTTCAAGAATTCGAGGACCACTTGGAAGCAAATTCTGCCTATCCAAGGCACATGCAGGACTGTACATGCCCAATCGTTGATGCCGGAATCAGCCACAATGATCTCGAAGTCGGGCTGCTCCTGGACTACGAATCCTGCATGAAGTGAGCTTTCCAGCAGTGTCCTCCCGAAGAAACTCCACCTTAGAGTCTTCCTCTCGTCCGATAAACTCTCTATTAGATATACACAGTTTGAGGATTGACCCTAGCGCCTGAGATGATGGTTGCCCAACTGTCCTTCAAACAGCGTGTGTATTTTCCGCTTCAAGATAGCTAGTGCTAACTGCGAAACGAAGAGTTGGTGCTGTTGGCAGCGCTAGGCATGCTATACCCCCATGCTCGATTGGGACAAGCGGAAGCTCTACTGTCAATGGCAAATGCTCTATTTTAGGGTCATAGTACGCTGTGATTCAGCATGGTTGGTGGTCGCCTTTCACACCTGATTGGACTTACGAGGCTAGGTTTTGCAAAATAGGCTGGTCATCTCCACTCCTCTTTCATGCACCGGATTGCCGTGAATTATGAGAGTCGGATCGCTCAACCTTCTGAAAGGGATCAAACAGGTATAAAGAGTGCCGACTTCCCACCGTAAGGTCATTCTGTCATCCTGAAATTCTTTCACCAACACCTAACACGTCTATCGAAATGGCAACACAACAACCACCTACACCAGCTCAGATTGATAACTGGCATGACCTAGGTTTCATATATGGAGTAGAAGGGATTGCGACAGAAGCTCCCACCAATATATTACTCGAATCTCCTGCATCCCCTCCATCCACCATTCCCTTCGATGAGGATCCACCTCCGCGGCAGTTTCCTAGCGAACGAGTGCCGTCGGGTGAAGAGGTTGGCGAAGCAGCGGGTTCCCCTTCACCAGTCATCGAAATCAGTGACGATGAGGAGAATCATCATATACGCCCACGACGTCGACGTAGTGGTCGCCCTGATTATGCTTACCGAGACTACCAAGATACAATGGAGCATGCGATTTCGGCACCACCCCTAAGCAAACGGAAAAGAGAAGATTCCGATGTGGTGGGTTTTCGGTCAAAAATTGTAAGTGGTTCCTATATCTTTCTGAAACCTGGCTAATAATCAATAGAAGCGATTTGTGAAGGAAATCACAGAACCATATGAGGCCTTGAAAAAGGAGAACAAACGATTGAAACAAGAGCGAGATGAATGGAAGAAGAAAGAAAAGCAATTTCAGAATCAAATTAAATTTCTAAAGCGACAGAACGAGGAACAGAGGCGCCGCAATATTCTGAAGTGTGCCTTATGCCATCGAACGTTCAACGACAGCTGGAAAGTTCTGGGATGTGGCCATACACTGTGTGAGGATTGTGTGAAGGATATCAAGTCCAACGGTTTTGTGTTCGAGTATCCTTGTCCGTACCCAGAGTGCAAGAAGCCGATTCAGTCTTGCCAGGATTTTTATCCAAACGTGGTGGAAGCATAGTTGGACCAAAGACTGCTAAGGTAATAAATAGCACTGTTTATTCTTGTGATACAGTACATATATATAACCCAATCTGTGAAGTTTCTATGCCCGTCTTCTCCGGCGTCCACACTTGTCAATATTTGTGGTTAGCTATATACACCACGAGTGAAGTGAACGCGATTGGCCAGAAGATTATGCACGGAAAGTCACAGCCTTGCACAGCCAACCTGCCCCTCCAACGTCCAACCTCAACCTCACCTCATCATAAAACTCTCGCAATGTGGTCTTGTTCTTCGTCCAGACACGTTTCACCACCGCTCAGTCACATACTCAAATCGGTATTTCATTACATCTGACCCCGCTTTTATCTGCTTCAAAGAGCCTGATCTCTCCCGCTATCTGCGCAGATGGCTACCGAGGAGCTTGAAACCAAAACTCATGGCGACTACACCGTGGGATGGGTTTGCGCCCTGTCGAAGGAACAGACTGCGGCGACTGCCATGTTAGATGAGAGACATGGCGATTTATCAAAGCCACACCATGACGGTAACACGTACACCCTTGGGTCTATCGGCAAGCACAACGTCGTCATCGCGTGTCTCCCAGAAGGCAGATACGGCACGAATGCGGCAGCAAACGTCGTGACCCTGTTGGCTGGAACATTTCCCTCTGTCAGATCCTGTCTTATGGTTGGAATTGGAGGCGGCATCCCGTCAAATAAAGTGCGGCTTGGTGATGTCGTGGTCGGTAGACCTGAGGGCCAGTTTCCCGGCGTGGTGCAGTGGGACATGGGGAGGGCAAAACCAGGCGGCGAATTCGAGCGGACTGGCGCCCTCGACAATCCACCCAAAGCTCTGCTGACAGCTTTGGCCAAGCTGAAAACGGACAATGAACTGAATGGGTCGAAAATTCCTGTGTATCTTAATGATTTCAAGAACAGATACCCCAAAGCGGCGGAGAAATATTTGAGATCCGATTCACTCGTCGACATATTGTTCAAGGCAAGCTACGATCATGTCACTCCAGTTAAACCGGACAAGAATGATAAGGGGGAGGACAGTGATGATGGCGACGAGGAAGAGGAGGAAGAGGAGGAAGAGGAGGAAGAGGAGGAAGAAAAGGATAGTTGTCGATTCTGTGACAAAACTAAGGTGGTAAAGAGGAAGCCCCGAGATATGCGCGTGCATTACGGTCTCATCGCGTCCGGGAACCAGGTCATCAAAGATGCCAAATCTCGAGACAAGCTGAACAAGGACCTTGGCGGCAATGTTCTCTGCGTTGAAATGGAGGCGGCTGGGATCGTGAACAACTTTCCGTGCTTGGTAATCCGGGGTATCTGCGACTACTCGGATTCCCACAAGAACAAGGCTTGGCAAGAGTACGCAGCGGCGGTAGCGGCAGCCTATGCTAAGGAACTTCTGTTTATTGTCCAGCCAAATGAGGTCCAGGGAGACCGTCTCATCAAGGACGTACTCAATGATGGTCAGTGATGCATTAGTGTTAGCAATGACGCCTCCATTGTCATGTTGTAGTCGAAGTTCATCTAGGGGGCAAAGAGACGATATATTGCCAATTGTCAAAGCTAATGTACTTTGTAGCGCATGGAACTCTTGCTGATTCGTATATATAGTTCAGGAAATGAAATGGACTTTGAACGAAATTGCTATGGGTCAGAAGCAACACGCTATTTTTGAATGGCTGTCTCCACTGAGTCCATCGGCCCGACACTTCGAGAACCAAAAGAAGCGGGTTGAACACACAGGCACGTGGTTGCTTAATGACCCCAAATTCCTCGATTGGTCTTCCCTAGCAAATTGTCAAACACTATGCTGCTATGGGGGCCCAGGAGCCGGGAAAACCATTATCTCGTAAGTCGGGGAGGTGAACCTTTACCAGATAGACTAACCACCTAAAATAGGTCGCTTGTGATTGATCATTTAAGAGAACACATCGTCCCTGGATCGAAAATAGGGCTCGGATACATGTACTGTGACTACAGAGACCAGGGAGAACAGACGATAGAAAATATTCTCGGCGCAGTACTCACGCAATTATTACGAATTTTACCCGAAATGCCAGAGGCTGTTTTGAAACTGTACGAGAATCGGGTCAATCAAAAGAAACCATTGAGCTTGGAAGATGCAAATAATCTTTTACACATCACCTACGCACAGTTCACCAGAGTATATATTTGCCTAGACGCACTTGATGAACTAAGAGACCTGCGGGGCCTTTTGAAGTCCTTGCATGGCGGACCTTCTTCGATCCAGATATTCCTTACTGGTCGTCCCCATGTCCAGGAAACTGTCCAGGAATACTTCAGAGGGAAACATAGCATTACAATTAAGGCTCACGAAAGCGATATTCGACTGTTTATCGAACATGAAATCGGTGGCCCCAATGATATTGAGCCTAAAGCCATGGATGAAAGGCTGAGAATAGACATTCTTGAGAAAGTTGTCAACTCAGCTAAGGGAATGTTAGTGTCGCCACGCCTAGCATCACCGGCAGTACTAATAATGATGATATACTAGATTTCTGCTGCCTACATTGCAAGTCCGTGCCGTACTTGAAGCTACAACCTTACGTGAACGTGAAGAAGCTTTGAAAGAATTACCATCAAATCTTGGCGAAGCCTTTACTGGAATGATGACTAGAATACAGCAGCAGCCAGTTGCGCTATCAGAGCGGGCGGCGAAGATCATTGCGTGGATTCATTTAGCGGAACGGCCACTTACCATTAACGAGCTACTATGCTCACTTGCAATTCAGGACGGTGACACTTGTTTTAATCCGAGAGGTATACCAGTTAGGGAGACACTGCTAAATTGCTGTCATGGTTTGGCAGTGATTGACCAAGAGACTTCCACTGTCCGTTTGGTTCATTACTCTCTTCAACAACACCTCCTTCAGCAAAACGAGATATTCAATCTCAATAAGGCACAATGGCACAGCAAAATCGCAGGTACTTGCCTTACCTTTCTAAAATTCCCACCTTTGACGGCCGGAGAGGCACCGGAGCAAAATCACACAACAGTTACAATTTTGCACTACGCCGCTACACAGTGGGGTCACCACCTTCGAAGGAGTGAAGAATTGTCAGGTGTAGCATTCGAATTTGGTAAAGAATACCTCCTTGCCAATTGCACAAATGATTCCGTGAGCTTGCGACTCTTGTACGAAGTGATGTACTTATATGATATGCCGCCTGATGATGTCTTGCCTGCTCATATCGCAGCTTTCTTTGGCCTTCGAGAAATTATGCTGCACCTGAGTTTGACAGTGGTGAATCTAGACATGGAGGATGTGCGTGGACGGACACCGCTGTCATGGGCTGCACAGAGGGGGCATGAGTCAGTAGTGAAGGTGTTGATTGAGAAAGGTGCTGCAGTGGACTCAGTGGATAATAATGGCCGAACACCGCTGTCATGGGCTGCAGAGGATGAACGTGAGTCAGTAGTAAATGTGCTGATTAAAAAAGGTGCAGCTGTGGACTCAGTGGATAAGAATGGCCAGACACCGCTGTCATGGGCTGCACGGTGGGGGCGTGAGAGAGTAGTGAATATGCTGATTGAGAAAGGTGCTGCAGCATACAATAAAGCCTCTGGAGATGGTGCAATATTGCTATTATGGGCTGCACGGAGGGGGCATGAGGCAGTAGTAAAGGTGTTGATTGAAAAAGGTGCTGCAGTGGACTCAGTGGATACTGAATATGGCAAGACACCACTGTCATGGGCTGTAGAGAATGGACATGAGTCAGTAGTAAAGGTGCTGATTGAGAAAGGTGCAGCAGTGGACTCAGTGGATAAGAATGGCCGGACACCGCTGTCACGGGCTGCACGGATGGGACATGAGTCAGTAGTAAAGGTGCTGATTGAGAAAGGTGCACCAGTGGACTCAGTGGATAATAATGGCCAGACACCGCTGTCATGTGCTGCAGAGAATGGAGCTGAGTCAATAGTAAATATGCTGATTGAGAAAGGTGCTGCAGTGGACTCAGTGGATGATAATGGCCAGACACCGCTGTCATGGGCTGCAGAGAACGGATATGAGGCAGTAGTGAAGGTGCTGATTGAAAAAGGTGCAGCTGTGGACTTAGTGGATAAGAATGGCCAGACACCGCTGTCATGTGCTGCATGGAGGGGGTATGAGTCAGTAGTGAAGGTGCTGATTGAGAAAGGTGCTGCAGTGGACTCAGTGGATAAGAATGGCCGAACACCGCTGTCACGGGCTGCAGAGTCTGGATGTGAGTCAGTAGTAAATGTGCTGATTGAAAAAGGTGCAGCTGTGGACTCAGTGGATAAGGAAGGCCAGACACCGCTGTCACGGGCTGCATGGTGGGGGTATGAGTCAGTAATGAAGGTGCTGATTGAGAAAGGTGCAGCAGTGGACTCAGTGGATAATAATGGCCGAACACCGCTGTCATGGGCTGCACAGAATGGAGCTGAGTCAGTAGTAAATATGCTGTTTGAAAAAGGTGCAGCTGTGGACTCAGTGGATAAGAATAGCCGGACACCGCTGTCATGGACTGCAAATAACGGACATGAGGCAGTAGTGAAGGTGCTGATTGAGAAAGGTGCAGCTGTGGACTCAGTGGATAAGGATGGCCAGACACCGCTGTCATGTGCTGCATGGTGGGGGTATGAGTCAGTAGTGAAGGTGCTGATTGAGAAAGGTGCAGCAGTGGACTCAGTGGATAAGAATGGCCGGACACCGCTGTCACGGGCTGCACGGATGGGACATGAGTCAGTAGTAAAGGTGCTGATTGAGAAAGGTGCAGCAGTGGACTCAGTGGATAATAATGGCCGAACACTGCTGTCATGGGCTGCAGAGAACGGACATGAATCAGTAGTAAAGGTGCTGATTGAGAAAGGTGCAGCAGTGGACTGAGTGGATAAGAATGGCCAGACACCGCTGTCATGGGCAGTCGTGAACTGAAGAATAAAAAGTTCCATGCACTCCCAGTCGCTCTTATCATAGATAACGGGATGCTCTTTTTCCAATTCACCACTCACCTACCAGAGGGGATCTACAGTAGGTGTGGCATATCACTCATAAGAATGACCAACCCTCCACGACTCTGGAGAGTACACGGCCGCCTAGAGTAGGAAGATGTTGTACAGACGTGACCCAGGCTCCATCGCCTGCTAATATAATTAAAGGATTAAGAACTACGACGCACCTTGAGGACAAGAAAGACATGTCATATCCAGATTCCGCTCGCTTTAAAAATTCACCAAAGATCCGCAACAGAAACAAAGTAGAGACCTGTATACAGTCTAGTCATTACAGTCAATGCAAATATTTCATATTCTTACTCCAATAGACCTGAATAGTGCCCTGCGACCTCCCGGGGAAACGTTCTTCGAACCTCCTCGCTATCGTGGACCATGGCAAGCCATCTTCCCTCAACTGCACGAGAAGCTTGATTTCATCGGGTTCCCATGGCTTACCCTTCCTGGACTCGGTTGAAGTGGGACAAGCGCGGTTGCGGGCTGCTCGGGGTCGACGACGTTGCGTTCGAGCGGAGTCTGTACACTGATCTGCCGTCTTGACTCGCGCGGAAGGAAGTTCAACGCTAGCTGCGGATAATGACTGGGATACGCCCGTTTTAAATAGCCAAGCCAGAAACTCGAGACGTTCGTGAAGTGGCGCGGCGGAGAAGCATGAATACAGCGTACAATGCTGATCTTTTGCCAGCAGCGAGTCACTTCTGCATCGTTTGTGGGGTGTGTCACAATGAGTTTCGTTGCTCCGTTGCCTTTTGGATGGTAACCGCTGTGGTTCTGAGTTTGCGTCAGAAATAGAAGTGGGAGGCCTAACGATCTGAGCTTGTTCATGCGGTGCTAGTGATGTTGGCGACGTAGGATAGAGTGAGCCAAGGGAACCAAGAGTAATATTCTCATCTCCATTTTTCTCGCGCACGTTGTCTTCTTCGAGAATTGCAGGGTCGATTGGAATGACATCCTCAGCTGAGCCGCCTGCTGTCATATCAGTTCAGTTGGCTTGGTAATCGCGGGGTATAAGGTCTACGACTCACAAGTGCCAGATACAGGCCATTCTTGTTCGCCATTCATGTTCCCCGGTAATAAGGCTTGCGGTGACCTGACAATAAGATCCTCATTTCCCATCTCCTCGTCGCCCGATAACGAGAATATCTCGTACAAGGATACTGGCTCCTTGTCCTGGGCATGTAGATCAAAATTGGTATCGTAACTGAAATAAGGATCGATCGGTCCTGGAGCTTGTTCGATCGCCGTGTCACATCTTGCAACAGGGACAGAAACGTGAGAACTTGCTTTTTTCTTGCGTGGCTGCGAAGGGTCTTCAAAAATGATATTATCCATACTGTCTCAACGAAGCAGAGGCGAACACGAGCAGGACGTTGGAATGTCTGTCCTGGTTGTGAGACGGGACGAATAATGCCACAGGTTTATGAGGTTCAGGAGACTCCTAAGTCGCGTTCTTTCGAAGGGGTCTGGCAACCCGATTCCTGTGGATTCCCGATACTGCGGCTAGAAGCTAACCCAATTTTAGGCAGTACACAAGTACCATGAACTGAAACCCTGGTGTTGACGCTATCGTTCAATTCCCAGCCAGCCGCAATGCGTCATTTTGCTATTTGTCGAGCAAACAAGGAAGAAGGACAGCGCCTCCATTCCTGCATTGATAGAGACTTGGAAGGCATTGGCGCAACTTCATTGGCCTCCAGCAAGAGCTCCCGCGCAATGCCATGCCGCAACCCCTCGTAATAACTCAAAGCAGATGTCCAGCTATTAAGGGGCTGTGCAAGATAGCTCAATCGCCTAAACCCGGTACCACTGGGAGCAGACGGATCCATTGGGTTCTCGCACCAGACTAATCCGCCCCCTTTTGTCTGCATATGCAGGCTTCAATTTTGGTGCAAGCGAAGGCCGGAATCACTGAGTATTTGGCCCATAGCCTGATCGGCAGCGTCAGGATATGGTTTCCACGTCAGCACTGCGTCGTAATCGTCGAGACAGTCGACAAGTAAGGTGACATCGTCCACTTGGTGCATACAGCCGGGGTTGGCTGAAACGGGGAGCTGGAACAGTGATCATGAGGCAAGGCAGAATCCGGCAAAACCGGATTTCAAATCACAGCAAGTTCACGGCCAGTGAGAGTTTGATGTGGAGAAAAAACCGCAGGGAGAATTTGCGCTATTGGAGGCAGAAGGATGGTCAAATCTTGGGAGCTGGCCGTGTGATGAGCGCTTTCCGTCTAAGGAAGGGGCTGAGACGAGCCGTCGAGGCCAAAGACCAGGCGAGAACTTGGCAGGAAAGCATGGATCCTGATGTGGATGTCCCGTCTTGGAGCTGAATGCTTGTAATAAACAGGAAAAAGAGGAGATGGCATGAAATAAAAAAGTGGATTGACGAGGGCAGAACCGCCAATCAGTCGTTGATGTTGCGATCCCAGATTTACGCGGTGGCGGATCTCGCGGCAGGACTGAAAAATCAGTCCGTCGACTGAGACTGAATCGGAGAGGAGAATGAGGAGGTGAAAAGAGGTTGAGTTAAAACGGCGAGGGATGCCCGTATTTATAGATGGGCAGCCGGTCTCGACGCCATGCCCGAACGGGCGGGCCGCTAAACCCTACTGGGCCGCAGCCGTCCCGCTAAACCCGATCGCGCTAGCCGCTAAACTCGATGCGGAAAACGGCTCCGGTTTCACCAGGACGAAGATTATTTACTATATTTATAGCACTCTTAATCTTAGTATTAAATACAATGCTTATAAAGACATAGAAAAGGATAACCCTATAAAATTACTTAGAGTTTTTGAAGCTTTTAATAATGCTAATTATACTAGTAATTTAGATATATACTACTCTACATCTAGAATACTTTTTAAACTATATAATAGTCCTATTTCCTAGAAATCTAAGCTTCAAACCACTATTTCTTTATTAACATACAAAGCAGAGTTTTACACTATTATTACTACTATTCGCAACACCATATGGCTTATATTTCTCATAGAAGGAATAGGTTTTGAAGGTATATAACTAATAACTATATAATTTAATAGTTAACCTGCTATCGACCTTACGCTTAATATATAATTCCACTCTTGGTTAAAGCACATAGATATTTAATATTTCTAGGTATATAATATAATTATAATAGGCTATATTATACTCAAACATATCTCTATAGAAAAGTAGATCATAGATATATTTATAAAACCTCTTAGATAAATTAAATTCCTAGATTTTTACTCTTAGTTAGGGCTCAAGAAGATCTATTAACTAGAAGCACATCTTCCTAAATAGATTACAATTTCCTAAATAGGTTATATATATAGCTTCACTACACCTTGATTACAGGGGTATATAGACATAAATAATCTTTATACCATTCTACTAAGTATTTCCACCTTTATATAGAATATATTATATTAATAAAGGCAGGCTTTATATATTTTATATACTTTAACAAGATTGCTTTATATATAAGTTTTATAAGATTATCATTATTAAGGTGGAAAGTATCCCTGTGTATAGAAAGGTATAAATAGTTAGATATTTCCCACAGCTAGTACAGATTTCCAATTGACAAGCTAATCAATAAAATCTGACTTTCCTCTTACATATAATTTCTACATCAACAATATCAACCTTATATACTACCACATCAATCATCACGACATTATTGTCTGAACGGGCCAAGCGGTATATGTTGGTTTTCAGCTGAACATGTTGGATTAACTAGAACATGAAAGATTGCTTACCAACACAAGGTGCAGAGGATATATTTCGATGTCATTTACTTAAGTACCAAATAATACTTTCCCTGGTTTGAGTCTCCGTTTGAAACAAAGTCAACGATACTGAGCTCTCGATTCTTCAACACCGCAAAACTATACTGGACGATGTCAGGACCTACGTACGACTATATCATAATTGGAGGCGGAATCGCTGGCTGCACTTTAGCTGTCAGACTTCATGAGAGAAACAACTCCATCAAGATTCTCGTCATCGAGGCAGGCTCAGATGCCGCGAACCACCCTCTAACCAGTCACCCTTGGCCTGTTTCGGAACTCATTTCTCGCCTCTAGACTGGGCCTTCAAAACCGTACCCCAGGCCCACCTCGACAATCGGAATGCTACAATAGTGCTGCCACAGCTCTCGGCGGTGGTTCCGGTATCAACTACGGAACGTGGACGCGCGGGAGTGCTGTAGATTACAATCGCTAGGGGCAGTTGGTCAAGGACAAGAGTTGGAGCTATGAAGGTCTACTGCCTTACCTCCAGAGAACCGAGACTCACTTCAACGAGACGGATGTAGATATAAGTGTTCACGGTGTTGACGGTCCGATCCACAATGTGTCTGTTTCGCAGAGTAACCCGGATTGCAAGTATCCCTTACGGGAACCGCTAAGGGCAGCTTGGGATAGGATAGGGGTTAAGGCTATAGAGGATGCCAACGCAGGCATGTCTCTCGGGCTAGGAGAATTGACTGAAAACTGGCGCGATGGGCGTCGTCAGATTGCTAGCGAGGTATTCGGCATCAAACAGCTTCCTGGGTTCACCGTTCTCACGGAGACGGTAGTACAACGAGTTCTCATTGAGGGCGGCGACCAAAATGGAAGGAAAAGAGCCGTCGGCGTTGAGGTGATAGGTGGTCAAGTGTATCATGCAAATCAAGAAGTTATAGTCTCCGCTGGGGTTTATCGGATGCCACAAGTCTTGATGCTCTCGAGGATAGGCGCTAGGACTCTCAAAACACAGTATCACACAAACTGTCGATGTACCTGGAGTCGGACGCAATTTTCATGACCACTTTGCCTTCGTGCAGTGGTGGAAATTGCGCCACCCGGAAAGAGGCCTCTCAATAGGCACTCCGTAATGGAATAGTCCTGCGTAGGGTGTGGGATTGCCCTGTGACTGGGTCGCAACTGGGCAAGCTCCACGGGACGATTTAGTACATGCGCTTGGAAGAAAAACGTCGAAGGGCATCCTTATCTCGCCCTTGATTCCTGCCTCGTTGAGACGCTCATTGTATATGCACCGCGTGACTGTCTCACAAGTCGATGTTCCCATGGATGGTACATACATAGCATCCGCCGTCTTGGGAATAGCAACAACTTCACGAGGATGCATCACATTAGCATCAACCGATGCAACAACACCATCTTTGTCGATCCAAACTATTCCTCGACCGAGTTTGACCGAGCAGTTCCGCGCTGGAATCCGGCAGATGACCGATCTTTTGCTCAATACGCCAGAAGGCCAAGAGATTGTAGAATGCCATTGACGCATCATGGGGTTGGGCCTCTGAATGCTCGATCTACAGATGAGGAAATCGATGCTCAAGTGAGGTTTGGCGGTAACACCTTCTATCACCCAGCTGGCTCGGCAGCAATGGGGAAAGTTGTTCATTCGAATCTACGTGTTTATGGCGTGGAGAACTTGAGGGTTGTGGACGCAAGTGTACTACCACTACCAATAACCGCGCATTACCAAGCATTGACGTACGCACTTGCTGAGAAGGCTGCTGATATTATTTCTAGCTGAAGATATGATTTTTGTCCTTAACCATACAGAGAACAGCCTGTTAGTTACTTGCATTTTTAACTATCCTCAAATTGAATTGGTTCGCAGAATACATTAGTTCCTTAATCGATAGTTATCACATGAATGTTTGCCTAGTCGACGTGGCTGGTGCCCTTGCTATTCTCAGTAGAACCTTGAAAAGAGGTTTCTCGTATCGATTAATGGTATTGACCAGGTAGTCGAAAATCTCAAGTCGACAAGATATAGCTAGGGTTTGATTGCATCAGCCCGCGGCTTGCAGCCATAAGCTCTCCTTGCATACAAGTACTATCTACTTAAGTACATTACCCAATTACTACGTAGTCAACGGCCCGAGAACCTCACTACTAAAACAGGCATCACTATTTAACGGCTATCGTACATTAAGTTTGAGAACACCCGTCATCAGACTGATTGATTCCGTCACCGAGAAACAGCCGAATAAAAAAAGACTCGCATGCTCCTGCAAGCCAACCGAAAAGCCACGTTATCAAACAAACTTTCTTGTCCATTTGATAGTACGTATTAGCACCAACGGCGGCAGCTAGGTGCGATCTAGGTCATCCGGAATGTTCTAGTCTTTTTTCCAGAACTGTGACCGGAACAAGTCTTATGCAGGAACATGGAGAAGTATGATGTACATTACGTAGATTCATTGTCGGAGAACATAGCCGTTCTGGGGTTGTTGCTGACCTGCATCCGAAGTAGAACCGAGTCAACCGATCAAATGCCGTTGAACATGATTAGATCCGAGTGCGCGCCGTAGTGCCATATTGTTTTGTTTGATTCGTGACTAGGCTGAAAGCTAGAAGCCACATGCAACTTGATGCAAGTCGAGCCTACATCGTACGGTCCTTGATCGATGTACATGCTGATACGAACGCTCATCCTGAAATTACCTCCCAAGTTCCAACATGTCCAACGTCATAAGATAATCTCAATTTTGAGTTTCTCTCGAGCTGCGCCGTTTCAGAAGCCCTGTTCCCAGACAGCGCCGTAGCGGTTGTAGACTCGTACCGGAAGGATCGCTAATCAAAAGAAAAAGGACTCTTGCATCCAAACTCTAAATTATAGTCCAATCCAGTTCTTCCATATGGTACAGCCGTTTCAAGCTCTCTCTAACAGGTTAGCATAGAAAAACAAAGAAATATTCCAAAAGAGGGTTAACATCTTCAACGGCGCAGGTACAAGCACGTGGCGAGGCTGGCTGGATGGACCCGTTTGAACGAAATGATTGGACGACTCGTTAGAAGGATCCGGCGCTAGATTGTATAAGGAAGTACGGACTACGGGCTGCATCGGGATCCCCGGCGCTCGGCAATGGCGCGGCATCTGATTGGCCTGAAAGGAAGTAAATTGTCCGCGATGGGCTCCGCAGGGCTGATTGTATCAACTTTGTATACAACAATTGTACGAAGACATCATAAGATGAACCAGAATGTATGCGTACACATTACGATCTGCAGTTGTTCTTGTTCATGCGGTTCTTCCGCGTTTAGTCTGTTTTTGATGCGAAAGGCGGATGAAACCATAGGTTGTTGCTTGATTGAGCAGTTGCTCCGTAACTCTATTTAGCCTCACTCTCGTAGTGTTTGGGTTACGTATGTGCCATGGCTAGCTCTTGTCTCTTGAACGGGAAACAGCATACTTAGGTGATTAGTAACGCGATCACTTATTGTGTTGGTATCTGTCAGCTAGCTTGGTGACATTCGAGTGGTCAAACCGTCAAGCATGGTTATCTTCTCGTCACATGTGCAGTCCTCGGCATCAGAAGAGGTGTCGATCTCGAACTGCCGATCATGATATCAATTGTGTGCCTAGGAGAAATCCGACATCAACATACTATGACTTACGTATAAGAAAGAGATCTGATCGATATAAAATATGTACGTACGTATCCCGAAACCGCATTTAATCAATTGAGATCACCTTAGGGCTTACGGAGTAGTATGCTTTGCATCGGCCCCACAGTCTCCATTGTGGATAATGAATATGCACGCAACCTGCAACAGACCTGATCTAAAACAATTTCATAAATGTCGCAGCCAAAAGCCACTTGCCGTTTCATCTGGGGAGGGAATGACAAATATATCTATTTTTTGACACTCAAACACGAGCTTTCTCCGAGCGAGACTGCAGGAAAGGAAATGAGTTGATCAGAATGGTCTATGTATTTCCGACACAGCCGGCCGGCAAGCGACATCTGGACTGTTGGGCATCTCACACTCAGACTTCAGATGAGATATTTTCCGGGGTCTGGTCGAACTGATACGTACCTTATGACTGCAATAACCTAATTTGATCTTACAGCGGGTACCTTATCGAACAGATTGTTGCCTGAAGGCCCTGAACACCCGATTGTGCTTGAAGCGGAGAATTAACGACTATATCACAATGGTATTATGACTTTTGACTCTGGAGATGTTACCGCACCAGTCATTTAAGGCATTGTTCAAGTGGATAAGATGATTGTGTATTTTCGAGGTGATGTTTGAAAATTACAACAATAGGATTTTCTTTCACGATGGAACTCCCCACTTATCTGTAACCCTAGCTCGGATGACGTACGTCAATCATTCATCGGTTCTATTTTTCTCGAATATAGGGAAAAGGTCTAACCTCTGTGGCTAGATAATGAAACCTTGGCTTACGACGTACCAGAAAGTAGATGGTCGTAGAGCCATAGTGTGGAGATTAAAGAACATAGACTTATTTGGAAGCGTACATAGAAAACTTCCAATTGACTAGAAGTTTCAAATTGATCTGGGCTGCGACTGTTGGCTATAACTATACGACGTAGTGACTTGTAATTTTCAGCAGTAGAATCTCACTACTAATAATAGATACGTAGTAAATCTACCAGATACTCCGTGACTCCGTCGCCGTAAATTTCGCTCCGTTCCCGAATAGGAAAAGGTGGGTGCAGCCTCATTGCGGATTGGCAATATAATGCTTATACAAATATCCGATTACAGAGTCAGAAAGCGTCGATCACCCATTGACGAGGCTCCAATCGTATGAAGTACGGTTCCTTTTACAGGGGCGTCGCGTGGTGGCCTTACTATAACCCAAGTTGCGACGGTTACGAGTAAATATTGTCATGTTACCGCACTTTTATGAATTGTGAAATGTGCAGTCGAGAATAAGATCATTTATGATCAAGCACCTGATCTCAACGACAAAACGAGAGATGTGTCGCGCGATTGCGGCGGCTTGCAGGCCTGCAGGTCCCCGAAGCACTCAGAATTTAGGCTAGTTATCTAAGGGGGTTTTCAATAGCACGTTTTCCAATGAGGCATCTGCAACCAAAGCGGTAAATACGCTTGTCTTTGTCCTTGATTTTCCCTTTCTTCCTTTTTCGGTGTTCAGAAAGTCTATACGAAGAACTACTATGGCATTGGTCAGATACAAATTCAAATTTAAAAATAAAATGGAGAACTAGGGCTTCTCCCGAATTCCGTCCGCAATTATTATGGAGACACCCTTACTACTTACTACTACTTAGGTATCGACTGATCCATTGAAGCCCAACCCAAAGATTACGCCATGCGATCTCCGATAACCCTGGAATTAATTAGAGTAGTATTACTATATTATTTTGGTCATTAATAATATTCTCAAGGACTCGAGTCTAGGCTAAAATACTAGGCTGAAATATTACTGTACTCTCTGTAAGCCATAACGAGGAGGATAATTAAAACAGCTGATATAGGGTTACCCCCCGCGCAGCCCCCTTTTACGATACTAGATGCGTAGTAAGTTGTAGAAAGGCCCTGGTTATTTTCTTACTCGAATGCATTATTCGGATTCCATGTTCCGTCAAGTCACTACCAGGACTGAGTTCAGAGTACGTACCTGTTTACGCTAGGTGGAAATGGTACCAAGAAAAGGACGCAAGAGCTAATGTCCCTCTCGAGACTTGATTTGATCAATTTAGGCCCTTCATGGGTTAGGGTTCCATCAGTTACAAGCTGATATCGAGCCCGCATTCTTTTTTCTTTTTAGATCTTCGATGGTCTCGCCTTGTTTTGCCTTGACTCGCCCTACTTTGCGCTTCATCTTCAGTATGCTCATTGCCTTGGAAGAGGGAGGGTTTGCCATTTTAAGAAGAATATCGAGTGAAGACAAGTTTTCAGCATACTTTCAGAAATCCGAAAATGGTACAGTAACTGTTTTTGCTTTTTCCTCGTACTCCCCTCTCAAGGACTAGTGTAGATCCAGGACCCATAAAAACAATCTTTTGAATTTATCGGGCATGAGGCACTTAAAACCATAGACGCTGTGACCACTTGACTACCGTTTCTTCATTCATCCGCGGATATGACCTTTTCAGCTCTGTCTCTCTGGGACAGGGCAGAATCAAAAGCAACGAAAATGGGTCCGTCCAGAATAGATAACCAACATACTACTAACTGGTACGTAGTACATACTCAGGGTTAGTCGGATCCGTGTCAGATCCTTCAATTAATCCCCGTATCCATCTCGTCACACTTGTGTGCACACACAGAGAGATACAATCCCATTACATGTTTCCCCTTGCACTAGTATCATTCTACCATTCCTCCGGGTAAGCCTAAAATTTCTTTTCTTTTCCCTTCGAAGCCCCGCCAGTGCTAATACAAGCTAACCAAGGTGAACTAGGTCGAGATCTAAAATTTGTTGCCACACTTAAATCATAATAATAATCATGCCTCCTCTCTTGTTCTTACTTTGTTCTTGCTTGGGGCCCAATCCGATTTGGCGGCCAGAAGAAACACATGACGTTGGGAACCCTGGCTAGTGAACAACCACCGAGCAAGTCCTTCGTATTGCCGGCTCATTTACCTTGCCCATCATTCTTTCCGTTGGGGATTCGTTATCTTCGATACTGTGAAGAAATGCTCAATCAAGGCTAAGATCGGAAAAAGAAGAAACTGGAAAAAGAAACGAAAAGAACGCGCCTTTGCCTATATATATTCGATCTCACCATCTCATCAAACATCAGTGGACACTATTTAACTGCAATTCTACAGTCTGGCATCTCAGTTTCATTAACAGGCATCACCGTCTGATTTCTCTTGCGTGAGTGGTTGATTCTATTTAATGTCTTGCCCAATCTCAGAACTTCTTGACCTACGGGACGTTTGCGGAGCCTAGATTACCTTTACCGTTACTGGGATGATCCCTGAAAAATCATGACAGACAGACTGATTGATTGGCAAGCGCAGTGCGACCGTTGATACGCTCCAGCGCATTAGAAGCACTTTGAAATTTCAAAGACATTTGTCACTTTTTTACGGGTCTGTAAATTACTTTGTGATAGTCAGCGGGAGAAATAGGGTTTTCCTTGTTGTTCAACCATACCCAACGATTCCTTGGTGAGAAATCCTTCAAAACTCAGAGCGAGCATTTGAAGGAAGAAGTTATCATATTTGATAGCAAAAGTCACAACCGAAAAACTGGAACTGTATCTGACACCTCCGTACTCGCCTCCGTTGCGAGGCGGGATTCCGGAAGATTGTCAAAGTGGAATGGATGAAGGAACAAACCAAGGGGAACATCAACAACATGGCTATTACCAATACCCGTCAGTGCCTGGCCATCCACGCCATGTCGTACAGCAGCAAGTGTCTCCTGCACGCTCGCCGGAGAGTTTTCGACGGTCAACCACTCAATCTGCACGCCGGAGCCGAGCACAACCACCACCGCAAACACAAGCACAAGCACCTAGTCGAGGAGGCGCATCCAGACGGAGAATTCACCGTTCCTCTGGCACCGCAGCGTCACATTACGGCATACCCTCAACAACCGATCCATTGCAGCAGAACGTAGCACTTCAATTTCAGCAACGCGCCCTTTCTCCAGAGTCTGTGAGACATGTGCAATCACAACAAATTGGCTATCCAGCAGCACAGCAGCAGCAACAGTATGACACGGGCTTTCTTTACGGATTTGACCAATCCGGAACAGCGCAGATGACTTATGGTATGTCCTTACCAGAGAATCTTGGCGGTCTGCCCAGTGGTGGTGCTCGATTTGGTGTTCCACAACAATATTTCCCATCGGCGGACGATGCTGAGAGTGTTTCTCAGTATTTATCTACACAAGAGCAACTTGCGGCGACATATCATCAACAACAACGAAGTCCACTAGATCGACGAATAGATACGGGTACGATGGCTGGCTTCAATCCTACGGGGAGTTTAGGGAATATGCAGCAAGCGACTCAGCAGAATATGACGAATTTGGAGGAAGCTTATAATCAGTACCGACAAGGGATAATTACGGTTTTTGGGTACACACAAAGGGGGCATTTGAACGAAGCTAGTCGGTTATTGCTCGATCTATCTGCATGGCTTATTGATAACGCACGGGACTTGGGTAAGATATTAATTATCCTTCTCAAGATTACAAGCACTAAGACAATCGGTTGTATTACAGGTCTATTCCGAGACGACCCCAATACGCTCACGAAACATAGACAACTGTGGCACGAGTTCAACATCTGCTGGCTATCGCTATGTCAAAAGCAGAAAGACCTAACAGAGGCATTATTACGAAATGGTGGCCATCGCCGTCGACAATCATTACAATCACTACCCGCGACAATGCTGAGCGCCGACTCAATAGAAAAAATGGGGCAAGAACTGATTCGCCTTTGTGATCTGGTCGAACCACATGGGCTGGTGGATTACCAGATGGGGATATGGGAGGAGGAGATTCTTGATAGTAAGGCTACACACCTTTTACCATTCTTTTTTCTTTCAAGTGGAGATTAATCTGATGCCATCATCATCTCGCAGTTCTCGGCCAATGCCTCGATTTAATAGACACGTAATGGAATACAATTTTCGGTGTTCCTCCGATCGTGATGATGGGCGATCCGGGTCGATCTTGACCTGTCACGAGCTATCCAAAGCCCTAAAAAAAAACGAAACCCCGCGAAGCCTCACTCCTCTTTTTCTCTCCCTTTTTTGTACAAATATGCGAACCTTGTTTTTCCTCATTTATCGGTTTATTCGTTTCTATTTATATACATATTGGCTTGACGATTATTGGCTGTACTTATATATTACCCTTTTGCGTTGCGCGTGATGTGATGCAATGTGATGGATGGATGGAGTAGGGAAGGAAGATCTGGGATGAACATAGGTATACCTTTTGTTTTTTGTTATTGGTACGTACATAATCAGGTTGATGGACGATCAAAAAAAAGGGAGTTTCAAATTGTTACAGAAGAATCAAAAAAAGAAAAAGGATGGCAGGAAGGGAGGGAAAGGAAGGGGAAAAGCGAGGAGTTTGGGTCACCTGTACAGATAGAATGTCTTGATTGTCTGTATATTACCTTCCTATTTTGTTCTACTCTTTCTTCATGCCTAGGACCCTAGATACATGACTTAATTAATAGAACAGCAATAATTGCCGATGCCCTGTTCTCCTCCTCCCTTCAAAGTTCGAGACTGTCATCACCATGATAGTTTATCACAAGTACCAACCTAATTCGGAAAAGCGGTAGTTGCGCCTCTTTCGTTTCTTTTTTCCCAAGTAAATCACGACTATCACGTTCTATTATTTTTTTCTCTTCAAAGTCCGCGCTTAGCACCCATGATAATAACAAATGATCTACTATAATCGAAGATCATTGGCGCTAAAATAGATTGATCATGTTACCCAACACCGGGGATCCGGGAAAAAAAGGGGCGGGCTGTCTACCACACTACCACACCACTTTCTAGATATTAATATGTGTACTACTATAGGTAGGTGTTGTGACACTTGGATAGTTAGTTTAGGTAATTTTAGCTACTTCAGTAGACCTGAAATATAGATTAAAAGGGAGGTACTATTGGTTATGGGATTATGCCCGAGAAGCGCCGACCCAAATTTTTGGGTCATGCTTAAAAGTTGATGCGTATGGTACAAGTAACTAGATCGTTGGTTGGTGGTGATGATGCAGGCACGGTACGCCTCGATGGGCCTGTACGATACAGACAGATTAATCTGGACTCTGGAATCCTCTGGATACTACGAATCGTCGCGTAGCAGAAGATGGTTGTTATGTTGAGATTGACTTTGCAAAAGGGTTACGTATGGGCCTCCTAATTGTATTAGGGTTAGGGCTAGCTACTAAGCGTGTACGAACGATTTGTTTGCGATCAGTCTCAAAGCGAGTACACATGCCAAATGGACTCGAAACACTCTGGCTATCGTTATTGGACTGGTCGTTTTGATTTTATCTAAGCCATTGTCTATAACCCAATTCCATCCTTCTCAACCTCGGAAAATACAGGTAGTTCCCTTGAGTGAGATTCCAATTGATTTGCCTCCATTCATCATTGGTAGGAAAGCAATCTTTCAGCTGAACATTATATCTAGAGACTGAACTAGAATCATGACTGTCTACGTTGTTGAGAGTAACTGTACCAATTTCGAAAGATTGCGCTATGTGGGACGTCGAGAGGAAGCTCATCAAGACCTCAGTCATGGATCAATTCATGATGAAAATGACACTAAAGCTTGCAAAGAGGACGCTGAAATAGTTAGCAGAGACCTATGATTAGCAGCGGTAATATGAAGTTGAAAATTTCAAGTCCCAGTGCTAGAAAAAAGACTCGTCATTAATCTTTACTCAAGCCCTAGAACATCTGAAGATACGATTGAGTATCTCAAATGTCAATTCCCTATACACTCCCTACATAGTTAGACAACTTCGCAGTAGGCTACGCTACAAGTCATACCATCTTGTAGGTAGTGATCACCATAGGAGTTGAAAAAGAGCCCTTTCCTTTTTCATTCCCCTTTTAAAAAATCTACTTAAATCTGAACAACTGATGGCCTAGAATCTGACATCCGGGGGCACCTAAATGATCGACCAGAAAAGTTGACACGAAAACATGATGACCTGCTTGAATCGTGATGTTTCCGTACTACTATATACTATAGCTCTAAACTTTTCGATACACATCTAAATACGAGTAGCCTCACTGTCATTCGAGCTGATCAAGTACTAAATAAAATGTCAAATCGCTGCATATGTATCCTGACGTCAGGATCTACACAGATATCAAATAGCCGTGTGTGAACTACCAAAGAAATGTACTACATAGTATGGAAATCGAGATCTAGCTGCCGATCATCAGATCCACCCTGCAACCTTGATCTCCACAATGCAGACGGATGGGTATACTACAAATGCAGACGTGCATTTATTAGCATCATGTTTACAAATGAATGGTTCTATGTATGATGAAACTTGTTATCTGAAAGTGCAAGAAGTGACTGATGAAAATAATCGATTAGCCCCAAGAATGGAGCCAGTGCCATCCGTATAAGGAGTCCTCATTGTAGACTGATAAAATCTGACACTAGTTGTGTAAGATGCAGTACTGATCAAGCTGGGCCGTTCCTTTGCTAAAGTCTTCAAGCATTAGTCTGTTGAATTGCGGTTTTACTTGGCATGTGCCAAGCACTCATACCGTGAATCTACCTGGGCACGATATCACCCTTATCCTAATCCTAATACGTCTGTAGGCATTTGTCACTATGATACGCCCTTGGTTACATGGAACATTAACATGCATCTCATATTAGTGGAGTCAAAGTTACCAGACTGTCGGGGCTGTCATACCGCGGACATATTGTCATATTCAGCTGTGGCTAATAATGATGCGATACTAAGGTACCAATAATCTCTTCAAGGAAGAGCCGAGGAAAAAGGATCCTTGGAAGTTGGAACAAAGTAGCGGTTTTCGAACTAATTCGGAGAACTCGGATACGAAACCCTCTTCATGCATGATGCTGTATATGGAAGGAGCTAAACAAGCCCTGACCTTCGTTCGGGACCCAAGTACTATATCTCTAAGTGTGTTACATAACTACTAGTTGATAGTTAACTAACTATAGATCTATAAACTATATTAAAACCTGATGATTGTCTCAGGTCGACTGCGGTCGCGCCAAAAGCGGACGATCTCGAAAATAATAGAGGTATTAAGGTATACAGGAGCAATGACAATCATGACATCGATCTGAATCCTTCGTCCATACTCAAAACAGATAATAGATGGCGTTTCGACCCCAAAGCATGGATCAGGAGCTGCTGTCAAAGTCACCGGATCGATGTACATGACTAGTAACAACACCGGGATTCACAAAAACAAAATCTTGGAAACAAAAGCAAATAACATAGCCCGCTACAATACTAACCTTAAGACACGATCCAAGCCTTGAGGAGTCGAGACTCGGTACCCAATGGCTACCTGATCATCAGGCCTGACCTTTTATTCATACGGAGTAGTACTCCGTATTATTATATATCGTCAGCCGTGCTACTAGCCGTGGATTATACGAACTCAGGGGCTGAATCGAAAAAGCAATATCCGATCCAAGAAGAAAAGGCCCACTCCTGTCATATTGCCTAAATAAGCGTACTAAGTTCGATACGAGTCATGTCAGAAAACTTACCACATCCACGGGACCAATGAATTTTTACTTCATACGTACCTTTGGGTGTAATTTACGCTATTTATGCCTATCGTATCCTTGACTGAAGTACTGTAGGTTTGTACTGCTGAATTGGTGGCGCGTATAGCGGTCTTGAGTTTAGCTGAAGATACCCTTGAACTCATCCTGTCACCGGAGTTTTGGCTAGAGAATGTTTCATGTGGGTGTCGCAGGGAAATTTGATCTACCTGGCTGCCTTCTCGGGTATCATCACTTGAAATAAGAAAAGTAGATTGTCGAAGGGTATGGGGTAACTATAGCAGCGGGTTATCAACTGTGCATGTGTAGGGTTAGGGCTATGAAAGAATACTTCGGGGGTTTACATGTAAAGACCCCCCTCTTTTATGGCGTCATTCATTTTCAACTGGCAGGCGCTTTGAAAGATCCTACATTGTGTGTAGAATTTGAGAATACTTAAGTACTATTAAAATGAAGATAGCTGTGATCTTGATTAACGGATTCCCGCATACCCGGGATGAGGGTATCCATATCGCATACCCGCTGCGAATAGCCTATTTACCAAAGTATAATATCATTGATGTATACAATATAAATATGGAAGAATTCACGTCGCTACTAGTCTATAAAACCAAAATACAGATTTCAATTACTTCTACTCCCAAGAAAACAAAATGAGGGCTGTCCAAATCCTTGGAGACAGCTCGTCCCCGAAAATCGTAACCACCAACTCCATACCCGAGCCCAACCCTCAAGGATCTGAGATCCTCATCCGAGTCCACGCCGCCGGAATCACAGGCGATGAAGTGCTCTGGCCCGAACCTTACAATTGCCCTACACGTATCCCTGGTCACGAGATATCAGGCGTCATCGCCGGTTTTGGACCGGAGTACGATGGCCCACTGACAATCGGCCAAGAGATCCTGGCTTTCATATCAGGGGGTAAAGGAGGTCAGGGTCAGGCTGACTATGTCATTTGTCATGCCAACGAAGTCGCGCTCAAGCCAGCGTCGATATCGCATCAGGAAGCTGCGGCATTGCCGATTCCGTTTCTGACTGCGTGGGAGGCGATATTTGATCATGGGAAAGGCATCAGGGAGTCTGGTATGCGGATTCTTGTCACGGGAGCATCAGGGGCGGTGGGGAGGTTGGCTGTGCAGATTGCTTCCTCGCATGGTGCGTATGTGATTGCGCTTGCTTCGGCTCGGCATCATGGTACGCTGAAGAAGCTTGGTGCTCAGGAGGTGATTGATTATAATACGCCAGACTGGGAAAGTCAGATCAAGAATGTGGATTTGGTTCTCGACATGGTTGGAGGTGACATATTGACGAAATCATGGGAGACTATCAACGAGAATGGCGGTACGATTGTCACTGTAGGTGACCCGTCACCACCATGGGCGTTTGAACGATGCCAGGCTGCCGAGGCTGCGAAGTGGCCTAATGTCAAGTACATATATTTCATCGTCTCGCCTAATACAGAGAGACTGAGCAAGGCGGCTGAAATGATTGATGCCGGTGCTATTATGCCATTGGAAGTAAAGTCGTTTCCCTTTCGTGAAGCAGAAAAAGCGTGGAGCTATGCTCGACAAAGGGGTCGGGGGCACAAGGTTGTGATTGATTTTATGACTGAAACCTAGACAGGGACAGACCCGGGATGTGTTTAATGAATGAGGTAGTTGAAGGAAGGATAGAAAAACTGCATCTTGTATTATGAAAACCCATTTCTTATTAGCAATTCTCTTCATATGAGCAGTTTGAATTTATTACCGTATCTTGTCACCTGCTTCGAGACATATACCATATCACATCTCAAAGTCTAGACTGGGGAGATTGTAGAACCCACAGAGATCCTCAATAGACTCCAGAGGAACAATATCAAACCCACCAATGTCGTATTGCCCTTCACTACCCGAAGGAGGTGGAATTTCGGTAATATCAGGCGTGTTGCTAGTGACAGTGCTGATAGCCACCTTTGAGCCTAGCCCCAATACATGTTGAGCGATAGTCTGTATCTCACGCACATTTCTCGCTATCCTGGGCCACACTTCACCCAACACCTTTAAGCATCCAATGATCATCCGAATCTGCTCTCTCGCAGTCGCCAACTCTTTGCCCCTGAAAATGAAATTACATGCCGACAGCAATGCCAATGTACCTTCACTGACCATGCACGTAGTGAAAGGCGTGTGGCAAAACTTTCGCACTGGCAATGTCAAAAGCCGAACTTGAGCTTCCACAGAGCGAAGGACTCGCACGGTGTGGATGTTTACTAGTTCTGGGGTAGGAGTATTGGCGGGTGGATCTCTGGCGCAGCTTGAGATGCTTTCCACGGAGTTGAATTTGAGGTCTGATAATGGCCTGTGTAGGCTGACAGTTGCTCTAGAAGAGATCAGAATGCTTTCCTGAGGGAATAAAGAGGGAGTGAAGAGTTGCTCACACGTGAATAAGTAGATGCGCTTGGAACATAAGCTCATCTATTTCACCGGTTCTATTCATAATCTGCTTCCGATCCTTCGGTAACAAAAGTAGCCATCCATCAAGAGCCGAGTCGGCAGTTTGCATTATGCGTAATGAGTCTTCTTTGACGGGAAGGTTTGGCTTTGTTGACATCGCCAATACCGCGCATCGGACAGCGCCAATAAGGTATGCAAAAGATGAGAACGACGTTGTCTCCTCGGTAGCAAATTCACGACAGTCAAACTCTTGCAGCGTTTTGGGAATCGGGATCTCCCCTGATTCATATTCTAGTTCTTCACAGGGCAAATCAACCGTTGCCTCAATGTTCACAGCCTTGAAAGTCTTGGTCCCCAAAGTCCCCGCATAGAATGCTTCTAAAATGTACAGCATCCACCATGTACGCCTCCAACATTCTTCCAAGACAGGGTCTCCAGCTCCATGTTCTATCGCGAATTCTCGACGAAACATCCCCAGATCAATCGCCAATTGTGTCGCAGCCTCAATCTGCGATGCAGCTTCTGCCTTGTAATCGTACCAAAACAGAGCAATGGAATATAAGAGTCGGCTCTGGACCATGGCTGGATCCGTGGGTAATGCTTCGCTGAAGCAAGCTTCAATATGAGACTTTAGCTCCATATCCCATTCCTGGGAGCTGTAGATACGTCCCACAAAGCGCATGGTGGTAATGAGTGGCGCTAGGGAAGACTGTCTATTTGGATCACGAGACAGCTTCGCCATGTATCTCCTAGGTAAAAGGAATGGATGGAAGTTGTGGAAGTTGTCATAGTATGAATCCACCAAGCCATCGTCCTCGATGTTGACGGTATGACTCGATGGCGGCGCGATGAATGCCTCATCAACCGCATCAAGCAGGGAGCCATAATATATGGGAAGATCCTCATTTGTGCTATTATGGCTCCCTTGGATACTAGCTGGTGTCTGATCGCTAATCGAATTCGCTGCTGCAAGTCTCTTGCGCCGCTTCGCGAGGGCTTCTCTATCAAGCCCGCCTCTGCGCGATCGAGTATAGTCGCACTGCTTGGCGGCCTCGATGCAACGACTGCAACTGGGCTTGTTCCCGTCGCATTTGATGTGCCGTGAACGACAAGGGAGACACGCTAGCGAAGAGCGCGTGGCTTTTTTCTTGGTAGTATTATTCATGGTGGTTGCTGCGTAGTGTAGATGGAACTGACAAAATAATAATGTCGGGAATGCGCAGTCGGGTATCCGTCTCCATAATTTAGCCTGGGGGTTAGGGCTATTATTATACACACTGTAGAACCTAGATATAACGAACAGATGGCCCCTTTATTACCGACAATAACAGGTTAGATTTTACTCGTGTGACATGGAGAGTGCTCCGAATCATTATTGAACAGACAGGTCATTATATCAGAGTGCTCTCCATTCCCGTGTGAATCAAAATCTCTAGATATCAGATTCAAACATTGAGAGGCCTTCTGTTCGTTATAGCCAGGCTCTACCTAGATACTGTGTATATACATTATGCGGACGCCGATTCGTGCACGCTGCGGACTGGTTCTAGAAGATATGGTGACATGCTGAATGAAATATCGGGAGGCACTTCTTTGGGTTATCATTGAGAATATGCTACAAAGGAAGAGTAGGTAGGATCAATTGATTGAGGCATTGGAAGTGCGCAGATTGAATACTATAAATAACACCATGCTGTTGGAGGAAAGATTCCCGCTTTACAAATATTCTACCTTGGTATATTACTGTGGTATGCTAGTATACAAAACACCTACCTACAAACAAACTATCTACGTATTGTCTCAAGATAAGACTAAAAACGCTTACCCGGCAAACTTCAAAGGACGATCATGTTCTATACAAATTACAATTGATTCACGCATCGCTAGGTTTCGAGGTATAAATGAACAAACAAACCATTTTGAATGTTAAATGGTAAAAAAAGAGGTCCCCCCTCCCCGAAAGTACGGAAAAGGAATCCGAAGAAAGTGATCAGTTGACCCCTTTTGTTTATATCTAGTCCCGAGGAACGAGAACAGAAAAGCTGAAAAGGAAAGGGAAGAGGGAGGGGGTAAAGAAGGAAACAAAGGATCTAAGGTAATAGAAAAGAAGGTAACATTCAATGTCCGGCTTGAAGTACTTGACTAAACGGCAGAGGGCACGGTTGTCTGTGTAATAAAGCCTGACGAAGGAGTCGGCACGAAGGATGACTCGCAGGGTGGCGGTGTTGGCACGCAGCCCGTGGTCACCGTCACGGTCGACTTGATAGTGACGGTTGTTGTTGTAAGCACGACGGGTGTTGTAGAGGTCGCCGCAACCGTAGTAGTTGCGGCCTGCGCGGCACCGTATGCCTCTGTGGACGTCTCCGAGGCGGCATTGTTGTTGGTATCGACTGTTGGGACGGCGGCAGCTGCAGTGGTCGTGGTTGGGGCTACATAGATAGAGGTGGATGTTGAGCTCGACGAAGTAGTCGTGGGAGCCACATAGATGGAGGTCGAGGTAGACGTTGTAGATGTTGTGCTTGAAGAAGAGGACGAGGACGAAGACGAGGACGAGGAGGTAGACGAAGATGAAGCAGCAGATGCATAAGCGGCACCGACAGAGTTCACAACGCCATTTGTGAGTAGGTAGCCATTGGCGACATAGAAGTAGGAGTAGCGGGTAAGTGCAGACTGCTCGTCAAGCCAAGCGCCGGCTTCCTGGACAAAGGAGGCAGCAGTAGCTAGATCCGAGATACCACCTTCGTCCGAGCTTAGGGCCCATTCGGTAAGCCAGACCTCGGAGATACCGTACTTGGAGGCAGTGCTGATCGCTTCGGTGATGAAAGACTGGAGTTCCGAGACCGAGTCACCATACCAGTGAACGGCGAGAACGGACACGCCACAGTCAGAGCACTCGTTGATAAAAGATTCAAACCAAGCGAGGCCGGCGGTAGTACTGGAAGAGGAAGTGACAGCAGGACTGACTAGCTTCGCTTTACCGGAGTAAGGGGTGAGATACTGCTTGTAGTATGTGGCGGCATCGGCGGCGGCTAGGTTGGCCTGAGAGGCCAAATCCGGCTCGTTGAATCCCATGATGTAGCTGCTGCCAGCTGCAATGGCTGCCTCAACGTTTGTGGTCCATCCGTCGACAAAAAGGCTGCTGGTGCCCCAGAGCATGGGTACGTACTCAACACCAGAAGGCAAGGTGCCATCGCTGGAACTGCCCCAGTTATAAGCCCACGAGATACCGCTAGAATCGCCGCACAGGGCTGTAACGAGAGAGATATCGTTGTAGGCAGCACCAGCCTTGCTGGTGGACCTTTTTTCGACAGATGTAGAGCGCACTTGCGTGGTTGGGACAGCGACTGCGGAAGCAGCCAAAAGGCCGGCGGCAGCGAGCTTGAGAAAGGATGCCATTTTCACAGTTTAGAAAAGACAGAAAAGGGTGAGTTGTGTTGTAAAAGAGAGACAGAAGACGTCTATACACAGTTGAAAAGAATGACTTTGTTGAAGAGTAAATGAATGAACTCTTTTGCAAAGGAATGAATAGCTTCAGTGCACAGCACTAAATTTGAGGAAGAGAATGTAGTTATATCGACGTCAAGTCGCTGAAAGAAAAACTCGAAACTGAGACGAAGGAGAAAGAATGGCTGTGAGGGAAGAAACATCGTGTTTCGAGTCCCTGGAGACCGAATATTAAAAGATTGATTGCGTGGTCAGCGCTATCACACATCGGGTTAGAGGCAGTACGAAACACTCGATAGATCTCTTTCTTTTTCTTCCAATTGAAAGGCATTCTGATTATCTAGACTCTTCGAAAAAGCAAAAGGACGGGGCTGATTGGCGGGTCATCAGTAGCTTCAAACACAGGAGGGGCCGTTAGGGCATCGTCGGCACCGAACGTCGTCTAGACTGGGATGTGCACAAGACAAGCCTTTTTGGCATGGTTGTCAGCGTTCGGTTCTTATACGGTTTCAAATTGCGAATGCCAATACTAGTCAGTATTTCCATATTGTCTTGTGAGAATTTCCATCATAGTAGACAGAATCATAAGCGCCGGCTGCAGTGATTGTATGTACGTAGCAACTAGAGCAATTTAAAAGGGTTACGCAGGCGCGCCGCGTCAGCCATTAGGTAGTCGTACGCTGTCGCCACTAGCCTGAGCTTGACTGGACCCTCATGACAAAGATAAAGCTGCTTAGTTAACTATTTCTAGCAAGCGCTAATTACATACGCAGGACGGCACCAATCATCGAAAGGTGCAGACTTTTGTAAAGGAGACATGGTACGTTAGGCGCCTAGGTACGGGATACCAAGGTCGATGATGATGATGCTATATGATCAGTACGAGAGATCCAAAGGGACCAGTCACTGTACAGAACTGAAATTCGCCTTTGGCATGCCCATCATTTAGTGTAGACCACACATTCGTTGTGAAATCGGCCGATGAGTTGTGTTTTCCAGTATCGTGTAACTAATGAACGTACTCCCTTTCAGAGCAAGCCAAAACATGCCAACGGTTTGCAAGTCGAAAGTATGCTCTTAAGCCACGCATGTATTCTATTCATACACCCGAAAGCAGGCGGTTGGTCATAAGTCATTTCACATGAGATGCACCCTTCTGACAAGAACTTGATAGATGAACATCGAAAAGAAAAAGATCAATCATAATGAAATCGGTATGCTGTAGCATCAAGGGAATTTAAATCTCATCTAAACCCATAGTCAGTAAAACATCATCTCACGGCTCGGAAATGTGAACTTACTCAACGTCATGTTCATACTAATATCCGTATTTTCCACCATATTCTTAAACTCCTCAAAACTAATCTTCCCATCCCCATCCTTGTCCGCCTCCATAATCGTCTTATCCACAATCTGCTGCAACTGCACATCCTTGAGATTGCTGCCCACCATCATCTTCAGCACGATAAACAGCTCGCCGTTTGAGATGTAACCGTCACGGTCAATGTCGTATACTTTGAAGGCGAAGTGGAGTTTCTCGTCCTTGTTGCCCTTGGAACTGAATGCGGAGAGGCCCGAGACGAATTCTTGGAAGTCGACGTCGCCGCCGCCGTCTTCGTCGAAGATGGCAATCATTCTGTCGAAAAAAGCGCGTGTCAGTCGAGTACGAGGTAAGATACATGAGGGTGCCTTTCTGGGAACATACCGTGGAGCAAGTGGGTTGGACGACACTTGTGGAAGTGAAAGAAACTCTTCTCGCTCAATTGTGCCCGAGTTGTCCTGTATTCGCATAAGTCTGTGTCTCCTGCACCGTATCTTCGTTCGTTATGTTTCATACTTTATCTAACTTCATGAATCGCTTGCGCAAGCGGTCGACTTCATCGCGGTCAACTATTTCGTGACAAGGCTGTTAGTTTGGCTGAGGACAACGACAGGAACCGAGCGCCCAGCGCCCAGCGCAAAAAGGAGTGGAAGATCTCACAGTTGGATGCAGAAATAATGCTGTCGAGAACCTGACTGCCGCCAATAGAGCCTTGTCGCCTTCTGGTATTATACAAAGCGGCGTTGTTGACCTCGTGCGAATCCATGGCTGATGCGTCTTCCTAAGTGTGATTATGCGTCCTTGATATTATGTAACCGTTGCGATAATTATTGAAGCTTCTGATAATTGCTCTCAAGGTAACAAGGTAGGAAGTGTCTTTTCCCCGCACAAAAATTATTGATCAACAGTATCAACAGAGGAACATATGTACGGCGAGATAACACGGAGACGCCAAGACAAATCCAGCCTTAATGCCTTAGCCTAACCACTTACGGCGGGCGTACCAAGACTACTACCAGGACTTAGCAATTTGATATCACGAGTCCCCGCACTAACCGCATCCGGATAGACAAGCGAGCCCCTGAGGCCGTGCACCCGCCCAAAACAGGCTGCAACGCAGTGAGATGGCAACGTCAACTCAACAGACCGCTGTGGCACCACGAGACTTCAATCATCATTTTTTGCACCTTTATTATCCATTTTCATCACAAAATTACGACTACGTGATTTCTCATGACTCAAGCTATCGTACGGTCCTAATTTTGTCCACCCTTTCGCATGGTTGCGCCCACCATCGCGTCCCGAAGTTCATATGACTAGGTACGGGGGTATGGGGAGGACGCGCCCGAAGAAACTCACTTCGAAGGCGTCCATCCCCATAGTCAGGGAGGATCAAATAGATGCCATCGACGAGGATGTCCAGTCCGCGCTCCAACAGGTCGAGACTGGCGTTGAAAAAGCTGAAGAATCCGTACGTATTTCCTTTTTTTCTTCATCCCTCCGGGACCGTATATGTCACGTGATATATATGATGCTATTCGCGAAAAATTTTCGCGTCGACCAATCAATCGATCGCATTTCTGCGTTCCAGAACAATTAGCTAAACGGTTATGCAAAATGTATAGGAATTCCATCTTCAGGCTGCCATCAATGCCGTCGCCCTCGGAAAAATCAGTGAGGCCAATATCCCCACGCCCGAAACCGTCCTGAGTAATATCAGATATGACGAGCTATACCCTCCAACATTCTCGCAGCCGGCGACGTACATCCGGTTTTCTTCCACAGTGGAGGATTGCTGTGGATGTATGTATAATATGGATGAGGAAGACGATGTCTACCTCAAAATCATGAACGAGAAGAGGGATCCATCCACCCCTGTGTGCACAGAAGACCAGTTCGAAGAAGTGATGTATTTCTTTGAAGAGACCGCGCAAACGAAACAGCCATTCGCATCCGTAGACAGTCCTCCTGTGCTTTCATACGCCGAAATTGAAGACTCCTTCGATGCCGCTGTAGACGAACATATAAAGAGATTTGCCAGGGATATATACGAACACTGGAAGAAGAGGAGAATGAGCGTCGGAAACCATCCTCTCCAAATATCTCTCAAGGTGAGTCCCCTGATCGTTTGTCGCTTAACACGAGGCTAATTCTCTGCAGTTCGAAACGGGCCAAGAAACCGATGATGGCGATCCATATGTATGTTTCCGTAGGCGCGAAGTGCGACAAATCCGCAAGACTCGTGGTAGGGATGCGCAGAGTGCCGAGAAATTGCGCAGACTTCGCAAAGAACTGGAGGATGCGCGACAATTGGTGGCTTTCGTGCGACAGCGTGAACTTGCCAGGAAAGAGATGTTCATCATCGAGAAACAAATCTTCCAACAACGCGCAGAAGTCAAGGACATGAAACGGAAACTCGGAATCAAGGACGATGATGAGGATCTCATCAACCAGAAGGTAAGATATCGGGTCCTCGAATTTGAAGAATTCATCTCTGACGTTCCGAAGCCCAAGAAGAAGCCCATCGATGTGCCAGCGATGCAGCGTCCGGTACCACCACCACAGCTTCGCATATCTCAGCGGCCTGGTGCTCAGGCTGCCGAAGACTTGCAACTGTTGGAGGAAGTTCAAGCCGAGAAGGAGAACGAAATCATTCGCGAGATCAAACAGAACTTGCAAAAGCACCTGAAATGGAACGAAGGATACGTGGATCATACAACTGCTCCACTGACGCCGTCTCCTAAGAGGACCTTTGAAGCTGCTTTCCGCCCCGCCATCACAACTCAATTGCCCACTCCCCCGTCTTCAGACGCATCGGATGCAAATGATGCCGTTGCGCTAGACAATCTGCATCCGTACTTCCGTGATCGTATCTCGACCTTTGATATGGATGATGATACCACAAAGATACCTTCATTCAGGAGACGTGTAGGCCGAGGTGGTCGTGTGATGATAGATCGTCGCAACATGGCTGCAAGGCATAGAGCAGATATTGATCCCGTCATACTTGACCGGTTCAAGTATGATGACGACGAGGATGAGGATGAGGACATAGTGTTTGAACGAGAAAAGTTTGACATCCAAGTCATGCAGCATCGTGCTATCATGGCCGCAAAAGCTCGAGAAGTCGCACAAATGCAGGCTCACGCGCAGGCACAAGCCCAAGCTCAAGCGGCAGCCCAAGCAGCAGCACAAGCTCAGGCGCAAGCGCAAACCGCACGACAAATGGCTGGAGAACGCAATGCACCACCAGGCGCGACAATGGGCTCCAATCCTGGTCTGGGAGCAGTCACGAATGCCTCGACCTAATGACTGAACTGTATTATTCGATTGATTGTTTTGCATAGCGGGAGTTTTTTATGCTTTTCGGGGAGATGTCTCATCCTTTCACCGTTGTTGTATACCTGGAGTTGTCTTCTTTTTGCCTTTGGCCGTCTTTATCCCGCTCAACACTCTTAGGTGATTTGGCAAACTCGATAAACTGTACATATATACCCGGAACCAAGGCCGTGGTTCGATTCCTGTATGACTAGAAAC
This sequence comes from Talaromyces liani, assembly GCA_022814505.1. NCBI lineage: Eukaryota > Fungi > Ascomycota > Eurotiomycetes > Eurotiales > Trichocomaceae > Talaromyces > Talaromyces liani. The sequence goes on from JAKLNL010000040.1 coordinate 40,514, forward strand.
ATTATTAGCAAAATAAGTGGAGGCATTCTGCTTGCACTTTCTCCCATACCTTTTTAGTCTCCCACAGGAATACCCTCAACGATGGTGCTTCGCCTTCTTCTGATTCTCCTGACCCGAACCCTCTGCCACCCGTTTGCCGGCCCCCTTTTCTTCAGTAGTAAGAAAGTCCTGCAACATCATCGAAAGAGCTTGCAAAATCTCTTTCTCACCAAGACGAACTTGAACGGCCATTTTGCGACGACGTTCGCTAGTCGGCAGAACAGGCGAGGCGAATTGTTGCAGGATAGCTCTGTCTTGCTCAATCGTCGTGCTGTACTGCGCCAACTTGCTTTGCGCTGCATCGAGCAATATGCGAGCCTCATGGGCTGCCAATATGGGTTTGGGAGGTTTATTTTTGGACAGTAAACGTTGCAATTCATCGGAGTCGAGGGTTAGGGTTTTCAGGAGAGCGAGAAGCTCGTCTGGTATTATGTCGAGTAAAGTATCTTCTGCCGAAGGCCGTAAGACGCAATAGCCGTCTTCGAGAATTTCCAGTTGGTCAAGCAGTTTGAGCTATAGTTTCATGTTGGTTTAAAGCAATGAAATGAGAGTGAGGAACACATACCTGAGGATATTCTTTGTCTTCAATGTTGTCGAATCCAGCAGCATGGCAGAGGCTGGTCAAAGGCAGTTCGACAACGTCGTATTGAGTGTAATTGCTGGTAACGTAACCATATCGTCGAAGAAGATCTGAACGTGGTAATTCGCCGTAGTCATTGAAAATTTCGTCGTGGGCTTTGATAGGCTTGATGGCTCTCATGACAAGCGCGCCCTCTTCTTGAAATAAACGTGCCTGGGTCATGTCAGTTGAGGGATTCGGAGAAGATCAGCCAGCCAACATACATTATTCCTGTCGGCATCTGCATTGAGTAAATCTGCCAAAGGAACCATGCCTTTCGGCAATTGTTCCTCGTCATCCGTCAAGTATCCATCTTCCCCGTCACTCTCTTCCTCTTCTGGCTTTTCAATGTCGAAAGCATAAGCCATAATCAAAGAGCCCATGCGATGCGCCAATTCCAACAATGCATGTGCACCTGTATCATCATCGTAGGACATGACGCCGTTGAAGGGCGGAAAGAGCTCTGGATGAGCCCGAACGAGAGGTAATACTTTCTCGAAAATATCTTCTTCCGCATCCCGCTTTCCAATCTTGTCGACCACGGCACTGGCTTGGAGTTGTGAGAGCTCCTCGTCGGACCAGAACATGAGTGTGTCAAATGTCGATGGGAGCACTTGGAAGTATTGCTTCCACTTGGACTGTTCGCCAAGCGAATATTCGTAGATCATGACGACAACGAGAGACAGCCAGGGGCCGAGATCTTTCAGTTCGTCGGCGAGGATTTGACTCAGTCGAGATGTTTTGACCATCAACACGACGTGATGTGGAAGGTGGAAAAGGTCTTCTCCTTCCTGGATATCGCTGCGTGCGACTGAGAAGCTGTTAGTCAGAGAAATGCGGCCTGACAAAGGCTTGAAGAAGTAGATCGAGATAAAAGAGCAAGATGAAGGAAAGAAAAACGTACCAACTCCTCGGCCAGAGCCTTGATGACGGAGATCTCGGACTTCGATTTTGGGACTGATTGTCACATCGGGTTGCTGAGAAAGCCACTGCATGAACCCATCGCTCTGACGCTGAAAGTCGTCAGCGTCAGGGAGATGGGCTGTACTCGACATGGTATGGAATAAGGAGGGGAGGTTGGGGAGAGCAAAAAATTACACAACAAGGCAAGCAGACCCCCTTGAAAAACAGCGAGCAATAAGAAAAGGGTAAAGGAGTGTAGGGAAGTGGGAAGAGAGAGCAGAGTAATTCTCCTCGTACAGATGTGTGTATAGTCTGTGCTCCGCTTCGGATAAATCCAGCAGCCGGCGGCGGATCGGCCGCTGTTCCTGCCTGTGGCTCGTGGCCAATCGATAAGCATCAAGCATATCCGCTCGGTCATCGTCAACCAAAATTTCATCCATTCCCGATTAGTCGTCTTCAACAATTGTTACTTTGTATGAACTCAGTTGTTTCTTTCTTGTTATTTGATTCAGCGTGACACAAAATGATTGCCATCGGCCTCGAAGGCTCCGCCAACAAAATCGGCGTTGGCATTATGCTCCATCCTAAAAATGGCGGCCCCGCTCAAGTCCTCGCAAATGTCCGGCATACCTACAACGCGCCACCAGGGGAAGGGTTTTTACCAAAAGATACTGCGCAACACCATCGCGCATGGGTTGTGAAGCTGGTCAAGCAAGCTCTTGTAGAGGCAAAGATATCTGTGGACGATGTGGACTGTATTTGCTATACCAAGGGGCCTGGTATGGGAGCCCCGCTTCAGAGCACAGCTGTCGCGGCACGCATGTTGAGTCTTTTATGGGGGAAGGACTTGGTTGGTGTGAATCATTGTGTTGGACGTACGTCGACTATGATCTGATGTTATATCTATAATGACTAATTCTATACAGATATTGAGATGGGACGACAAGTTACAGGGGCCACAAACCCCGTAGTTTTATATGTGTCCGGAGGCAATACACAGGTCATAGCATATAGCTCCAAACGATATCGCATATTTGGAGAAACTCTTGATATAGCCGTCGGAAACTGTTTAGACAGATTTGCCCGCACGCTATGTATACCCAACGACCCAGCACCAGGCTATAATATTGAACAGCTTGCCAAAAAGGGAAAACGATTAGTCGAGATGCCTTATACTGTCAAAGGCATGGACTGCTCATTTTCAGGCATTTTGGCGTCCATTGACGGCCTGGCAACATCGTTGGGTCTCAATGGACAAGCTGCTGCTGCTTTAGATGAGCTAGATCAAGCAGACACAAACGGCGACGCAGATACTAGCGACAAGATCACACGTGCAGATTTGTGCTTCTCATTACAAGAAACGATATATGCCATGCTGGTCGAAATTACCGAACGAGCGATGGCACATGTCGGTGCAAAGGATGTTCTTATAGTTGGCGGTGTTGGATGCAATGAAAGACTGCAGGAGATGATGTCTTTAATGGCACAGGACCGGGGTGGCTACTTGTACGCCACGGATGAGCGCTATTGCATCGACAACGGTATAATGATTGCACAGGCTGGTCTGATGGCGTATAGCTGTGGCTTCAAAACGCCCATTGAGGAGTCAACATGCACACAGAGATTTCGGACGGATGATGTTTACGTCGATTGGCGAGACTAATTTGTTAATATTCCAATCAGACGCCAAAGTGCTACACGCATGGTTGGTGTTCGGGTTCTTTGAGATCATCGCTTAGCGTTGTCTATTTCAGCATTAAGACACTTTTGTATATAACGCATCAGGTCGGACGATAAATTAGATGCCTGAGGACTCCAGCCGTCTAATCCCAAGCCTCCTGGTTGTCATCCTCTTCTTCTATTATCGTCGATGATATTATCCCGGGCTCTTTCGATGGTATGAGATCGTCCCGATCCATCCAGTCAGCATAGAATTCACTCAATGTGAACTTGTTGTTGCTTTTGCTATCTGATAGCTGGTGACGAGGTTTGCTCTTGCGGCTGGCTTCAGATGCTGTTGAGTCTGAATATTCGTCTCTTTCTGGAGTCATATTTGCCGAGTATGATCTTTTGACCTTGGGCCGCTCGTCTTCCGTGTCGCTTGACAAGTTGAAAATCTGTCCAATGAATCGATATGTGATGCAAAGTAATAGACCAGCAACTCCACCAATCAACACTGCATATCCCAGGAAATAATAAAGAGGCTGTATTTGGTATTTCCATCAGCTCACATTCAGACCACGATAGTTACGAAAATAACACAAGACTTACCTCGAACTTTGCAAGAAATCTAAAGGGAGCGCCAATAACGTAGAGAATCAGTCGCCCGATGTAAATAAAGGGAGCCGAAAGTATCCCAAGAAGTGATAGAAGAAGAGACAAAAGGCTCCATAGGAGTATAACGATAGGATATACAATGTAGTAAAGAAGCGCTCCCAAGTACCGGAGGATGCGAAGCCAAACATTGGAATTCATGATGACAGACTCATCGACAGATTCCATAGTCAAATAATCAATTGTTCAGATAAAATACTCACCCATGGATGAAATGTTTGTTGACCAAGACGATGACGATGGGCAGCTTCCCAAAGCATCACCCGGAACTAGGCCATAAACAGACTAGCGGCCTTAGATCGGCAGCTTAAGGCCTTAAGCCCATCTCGTTATCCTCCCCTCTCTAACTGCACTGGGCAACCTCTTCACTTTGCTTTTTTCGTCTAGTTTCACCCATCATCAAAAAGATAACATTTCTAGTCAGTCTAACTTCTCGTCTCATCAATCCACTTTCGCCTTGCCTAGTCAGAAACCCCGACGTGGAATGCTAGCGCCTTGATTTCCTCACCCGTCATCCCCCGCAAAACCCGGCGACCTCCCCGCTCTAGATGGGCAACAGTCCCTCCAAGAGTCCGCCAGGAACCTCGCACCCTCCGCTAGCCGGTCCTCCCAATGTTCCCGGCCAAGAGCGAAGGGTGAACAGGCGGACTTCCATCAATGCATTGTCAGGCACAAAAGCCAGTGCCGCAGACCCCTCGGCGACCAGAGAGAGCGCGACAGGCCAACCGGTATCTCATGGTGTAGCCGCAGTGCAGCAACGTCTACAGTCGCGAAATGTTCCCCCACAGACGACACCGCCGATTCATGAACTGCCGGACAGGACTGGTGGGAGGAGATTCGATAGCAGATATCCAACAAGGGAGGCTGTAGAGGCTTCGAATCCAGTCCAAGTTCCCACATCAACGAATCGTGCCGGCTCAAGGCGAGATGAAGGCTACATACCCCACGAGTCTTCGGCCAATCCTGCAAATATCGCAAATACATACTATTCAGCATCACACCTTCAAAGAGGGCCGCCTCGATTACCGCTACCTATTGGGGATGCCAATGCTACGCCCGGATCGCCGGTCATTGCGCCGGCGGATTCGCAAGTAGACTCAGTTCCATTCGAATTGGAGAATCAAGTACCTCTAGCAACGATATCACTTGATGACACGCATGTCGATGAAGATGATGTCGAAGATGAGATGCTGGCATATGCCATGCATGGACCGGGTCAAAAGGCAGTACCGACTGTGATTGAATGGAAGGGTCCCGGAGACCGAGTCTTCGTTACTGGTACATTCGTCAACTGGGAGAAGAAGTTCAGATTACACAGAAGGTACCGTACCAAATAGAATGAGACTCGTTGTGATATATGATCTAACAATTCTTAGTGATACCGAACCTAATGTCAAGTCGACTACATTGCATCTTCGCCCTGGAACGCACCATCTCAAATTCATCGTCGATGGAGATATGCGAGCTTCAGATGACCTCCCCACTGCCGTCGACTTCACAAATCACTTGGTGAACTACATCGAAGTCGTAGCAGACGACTTACAAGGCCAACGATCCCGCCGCGAAAGCGAACGAGCAATGAAAGCCATGGTCCCCGCAGGCGTTCATCCCCCGCAAGTCCTCCCCGAGACCGTCACAGCACAACAAGCCCAAGACTCCCTCGACAAGGACGAAGAACCCGAAGAAGAGCCCGAGGAGGAAATCCCCCCGGGCAACTTCAGTGGCATCGTCCCCCAATTTCTCGTTGATATTGACCGAGAAGAAGAAGACGCGGAATATCAAAGAGCTGCAAATGTGATTGCCGACGCTACCACACCACCGATCTTACCTCTGTTTTTGGGTCGATCGATTCTGAACGGCACGACGCCGATGAAGGATGATAACAGTGTCTTGAATTATCCGAACCACACGGTGCTGAATCATCTTGCGACGAGTAGTATCAAAAACGGCGTCTTGGCTACGAGTGTCACGACGAGATATAAACGAAAGGTACCCCCTCTATTCAGCCCTCTTTGCTGCATATATTCTAACGTGTTTGGCAGTATGTCACGACTATATTGTACAAACCCACTGGCGATACTATGTAATATGTAGGTAGAACGGCGATGCTTTTCATGTCATGTTTGTGCAGAAGTATTTATCTTTTGATGACTTTGGGCCGACTTGTTGATGTGATGTGCCTATGAAATGATTATAATTCAAATGAACTTTTCTGTTCATCTTTTCGGGCAGAAATCAGTATTGATGATGTATGATGAAAAGGGTAGCTTCGAATGATGACGAACCGATACCTAGGTATATCACAAGTACAACGTATTTTATTGAATATAAGTGTACCTAGGTATAGGTATATAAGTGAGAATGCGTATGATCTATGCAATCTATCGTACATATGCGTCTCCGTCTATCTAATATACAACGCTTGCCCAAACAAAGATGTCTACCTCCGGGCAACAACCTCCCTAAACATCTGCTTACATGGCACCCTACTCTCCAACTTGGCACACAACAAAAACGCACCACTCAACTTCCGATGCAGACTATATGTCTCCTCCGGCGGCGGCGCCAGTCTCTCCTTCAACATCGTCGGAATCAGCGACCGAACCCGATCCGTAATCGTTTGATCACGGAAATCGTACACATCCGGCGCTGAGTCACGGTATGGTTCGGCGAGAGTCATGATGGAGTCGATATGTGCGTCGACCATGGCTTGCGATTCGTAACCGGTTAGATAGCCAAGTTTGAGCGAGAGGGTGCGACAACTTTCCCTATCGTCACGGGCGGCAGCAACCAAAGTGCCGACGTACGTCTGTATAAACTCTGCGGGGTATTCGCGCGAAGCGCCGAAATCGAGAAGCTCCAAACGATTCGTTTGGGCGTTGTAGAGGAAATTCGTCCAATTGGGGTCAGTCTGCATGAACCTAAACTCGACGATTTCGCGAAGACACAATCGCAGAATCTCGGTGCCAATTCGGTCGCGCTGTTCCTGGGTGAAATCCTTGATTTTGGTTACGGCTATACCGTCCATGCGTTCCATGGTTAGGACTTGTTTGCCGGATGCTTCGTGGATGATTTCGGGGACGATAAACGATGAAGAATCGTCTTTGAGGAGGGCGCGGAATCGTTCGGCGCATTGGGCTTCGCGCTCGTAGTCGCATTCCCAGGCGAGTTCAGTGCGGGCGTTGGCGATTGTTTTATCGAGAAAAAGACCCTTAGGTAAGAGGCGGGTTGCTGTGAGAAGAATGGAGAGGTTGTTGAGGTCGGAGTCGATGGAGTCTGCGACGCCGGGATATTGGATTTTGACGGCTACGCGACGTCCGTCTTTCTTCAGGACTGCGCCGTGGACTTGACCTATTGATGCTGCGGCCATTGGGATCTCTTCAAAGGACTCGAAGAGGTCTCGCCAGTTGGGGCCTAGGTTGTCGACGAGGACTTTGTCTCTTTGCGAAGCTGGCATATAATCAGCACGGTCTTGGACTCGTTGCAGAACTGCAGCGATAGGCTCGGGTAGCATCCGGGAATCTATTTGATATCTCGTCAGTGATTGAATCATTCCCTTTTTGGACAGGGGAACAAACCTTGAAAGCTCATCATTTGACCCAATTTCAAAGCTGCGCCTCTCATCTTAGACAACTTTGCGACGAGACGTTCCATATTCCCGGCACTAAACATGATCGACCCGTTGGCATCACCAGAACCCGTAGCTCTTCGGAAACTTTCACCAAATGCGCCAAATGCCATTGATGTAGCGAGGCCGCCGTATTGCCAGATTCTGCCAAGGCGTGTAGATGGTACACGCGATTCTGACATTTGATAGGGAGTTTCCGTGATTATTGGTGCCTCCGCGACGATGTCCTTGACGTAGTTAGCTTCTGTGTTATGATTCTGGTAATTCTTTGCTCCATACGTACCTGGGCGTCTTTCGGTAGGGTCTGGATTGTAGGCTGTACCTCTTCTTTTTCGATTTTCTCAATTTTTGGTTCCTGGGTTACATTCTTGATAGTCTCCTCTTTAACGGGCTCAGGCTTCACAACCTGGTCTTCTCTGTTGTTGATATAAGGATTCCTCTTCTTCTTTGATAACAGCAAGCCCGCAACCCTCGGGCTACGGAACACAGCCTGTAGCGCTTCTTCTGACGGTTCCTCTGTTGCATTCTTTGGAGTATGGAACACATCAGAATTTATAGGGCCCGAAGTGACATGTGGATCGCTTTCTTGCGCAACGCTTCCTTCCTGCGGTATCTTGACTCTGGGAAGTGAAGAAAGTCCCACTTTTGGACTCAAAGATGGGCTGTAATATGTATCTTGAGCCTTGCTGGTGATGAGATGATCGGAAGCGGATGATGTCTCGGGAGCCGCTTGTTTGGCGGGTATTTGGAACTCGGCTTGTCTTTGTAGCTTCCTGGCTTCTTCGGATGACAATGTTGTCTCTGATTTAACAGTTTTTATATCATGCGCCTGGCTCTGACTGCTCAGTTCGGCATCTTTTTGAGATGTGTTGATGATTACATCCTCATTGGCGGGTCTTGTAGCTCTATCATCCGACCATGGAGCAGACGGTTTTTCCTCATCAAAGCGACGAGCCAATGCAGAAGCTGCTTGAGCAGTGACCACCAAATTGTCATACTGCTGCTTGAGACCTTTTGTCAAAGAAGATGTGCGTGTATAGACATCTAATTGGTGCTGTCGGATAGTAAGATGTTTGCCGGCAACATTTTTGGCAACATTTAGGAGCTGGATTGCATCCAGCAGCCGCTTCCCCGACATATTGACCTGATCAATTAATAATATGACTATACGAGCCACATGTTGAAGAAATCGTCGTAATCGAATCTCCGTTATCGAGTGAGTATCAAGCAGTTGGACGGCTTCCAGATGACGACGCCAATAGCTGCACATTTTCTGCCTCCATTTCCCGCCTTCCATGCTCCTCTTTTGTGCCGCTTTCCTCAAGCGGATTTAGATCAACAACAACTTCCCCGACATTCAGTATTGATATCGATTGCTAAGACTAGCTGCATCATGTCTAATATCAACCGGTTAGAACTTGAAAATGAAATAGTCGAACTTGAACTTCGACTGAAAAACGCGCGGAGTCGGCTACAAGAGGCACACGGCAATGTCGCTTATAAAGAATCTCCTGATTCGGGTTTTGCAGACAGTATGTTCACGATGCTCCTCAAGAATAAAAACCTACGAATGTTCGAGTAACATTTCTACTAGTCAAATATCAATTATCACCATTCGTACACTCGCTGCTACTAATATCCGACTCTGCCCTACCGCTCGGCTCGTTCGCTTACTCGAGCGGCCTAGAATCGTTTCTAGCACATCAGAAAGCATCACCACAATCCATTCCACCTGTCCCACCTATTGTTGCCTTTAGGAAATTCCTCAAATTATCAATCTCTTCCGTATCAAGGACGTCTTTACCTTATCTTCTGGCCGCTTACCGCTCTCCAGCGGAGCTGGAGACACTAGACAATGATCTCGATGCATCCACGCCCTGCACAGTCGCCAGAAGAGCAAGCGTGGCACAGGGGAGAGCTCTTCTCGGCGTTTGGGAAAAATCCTTTCGCCCATCTTACATCCTCACAGGTAATGATAATACCACTAATCATCTCAGCGCCGACGCGCAATCTGCCGTGACGGCAATAGAAGAATTTTCTGAAGCATTAAAGATCAGCGGCTACGATAACGACTCCTTAGGTCCCAACGGGCATTTCGCGCCGCTATGGGGCGTTGTTTGTGCTGCTATGGGGATCGAGATTGGTCTAACTGCTTATACGTTCATGTTGAATCATGCAAAGGCAGTTCTGAGTGCGGCTGTGCGAGCGTCGGTCATGGGACCTTATCAAGCGCAGACGTTTCTTGCTAGTGATGAGATTCGGAGTCTGATCAATGAGCGGATACGGCATGATTTTGATACGAGGCCTGAAGATGCGGGTCAGGTTGCGCCGGTGCTGGATTTGTGGTTAGGGAGACATGAGTTGCTGTATAGCAGGATCTTCAACTCCTGAGCATCTTATCATACGAGCACATGAAGATACGGACACGTGAACAAGTCTGGTGGAAATTGAATTGATAACTGCACTACTGGTACATTTCGCAACGGTACATGGGACGCTGCATCCACTCACTAATCATCTCACTATCCAAAAACCATCGTTTGCCGACAGTGATAGCCAGCTCCTTCTAAAGACGAGGAGGTATACGAATCTGAAGGAACCAGAGACTGCCGAACGCCAACCGCTTTCAACACAAAACGAAAACCCCACGCTAACCATAACCGCAAAAGACGCCTTGAAGATGAATGTCGAGAAACAAAGAAGTAACGAGAAGAAAACATAGTATACAGTTGAGAAATTGAAAAGGGGAGCGTGATTAGAGAGTCACGTGCATATAATCGTTGCTTCCGAAGGATTTGTTACAGTTGGGGCATTTTCGTGACCGCGAAACTTGTCGTTCTTCCACACAATCCTTGCAAAAGACATGACCGCAAGTCTTGATTGCGGTATTCTTGAAATTACGTCGACAAACCGTGCAAAGTGCAAGAGTCTATACTGCTATTAGCTATGATAATTTCTTCAAAGCACAGGAAACTTACTCTCAGCATTTCATATTCGGAAGAAGAATTACCAAGCGACTTGGTCTTCCAATTTTCCAGACTCTTCTTGGTATCAGAGAGGGTTGACTTCAAACTCTCAACCTCCGCCTCCGCTTTTCTACAAGCGGCCGACGTAGAAGCTAGTGTGCTGTCCTTTGCTGTCATGAGAGATTTGAGTTCGGCGACCTGCGCCTTCAGTCCATCTATAGTCACGACATTTTCGGTATTCTGTTGCTGTGAGGCACGATACTTGGTTGTTACAGATGTGAGGGCTTCTTTCCCTTCTGCAATCTGTTTTTCGAGGTTTGCAACGAGCGAACGAGTGGCGGCCTCGGCATCTTTGAGTTGGGAAATAATGTCGGAGCTCTTCAAATTCTGCAACCGTAAAGTGCGCACCTCGGCGTCCCGTGCCTCTTTGCTCTTCATGGCAGCAAAGTACTTCTGATCGGCCTTCGACTTCTCTGCAGCCAACCGCTGGGATTTTTCTTCAAGGGCACTAATATCGGCAACTTTCTGCGACGCTAGGCTTGAATACTTCTTGCAAACAGTTTGCATAGAAGTCAATTCCTTGTTAAGCATCGCATATTGTCGGTCCAGGTTCTGATATTTTGTTCGCAATTCCTCCACGGAAAGACCTTCAAGCTCGGAGGTATCGTCCTTTAGACCATCGACTTGAATGCGCAACCTCTCCACTTCCGACTCTAGAGATTCGATCTGCGCCTCTCTAGCCGCTGCTAACTCCTGAGCCTTAGAGGCTGCCGTCGACTCTTGTTCCTGGGTGGCTTTTCTCATCTGCTGTTCTGCAAGCAATTCGTCCCGAGCGTTCCTGATTCTTGCGAGATCGGACTCTGCCTTTTGTAACTGAGCGTCCTTTTCTTCGATTTCCTTTTGCTTCTCGGCATCCATATTATTGCGATATGCGGTTCTTTCAGCCTGCAGCTTCCCAGCTTCTTCTCTCAATTGAACATTGAGCGCCTCGAGATGGTTGACACGTTTGATCACATCCTCATATTGCGATTTGAGTTGTTTGAAAAGGTCCGTGTGCGCATAGTCGTCATCAGTGGGTTTCGAGTTCTAGGGTCCACGTGTTAGCGCTTTTCGAGTATCCGCAAGCGGTTCGGAGATGACCAACCTTGACGTTCAGAGCCGTGATTTCACTCGTCAACTTTGCATTTTCAGCCTCGAGTGTATCCAATTGTTCTCGCTGTTTTTGTGAAACGGCCAAAATTTTGTTGTATGCTTCCTCCAGATCTGAATTCTTTTCGGGAGTAGATGCAGCGCCGTTGACTGGTGTTGCAGTCTCTTCGCGTGCCGCAGATGACGGTCCATCTCCTCCGGGTCGTGATGCGCCAAGGATATACTGCTTTTCCAGTTTGGCGACTGTCATACTTCTCGCTCGATCAAGCTTCTTCTCCGCCATCATATACCGTAAAGAGGCCGCTTCTAACTGTTCCTCGAATTGCTGTCTTTCGGATATGGCCTTCTCCAGCTCAACAATGGTTACCCTCTCTTCAGCTAATTTCTTGGTCAATTGACTTTGTAATTCCGACACTTCCTGAGTTGCTTTGGGCGCATTGGCTATCAACTTGGAGATGGTATCTTTTATATCACTGGATCGACTCTTCAGGTGTTTTTGGAAGTTCTCATTGTCTTCGAACAGCAGGGAAGTTTGAAAGGGGTGGTCTATCAATATCAGTATCTTGTTTATTCAAGAGGTGAAAAAGCGTCAATACCTTTGCCGTTCGCATCGTTATCACCAAACAATATTTTGACTTCGTCGATTAACTGATAAGAAAATGTCAGTCTCAATGTCATTAATAACACATATTTCATCGTCTTACTTGTTTGAACCAGGCATCGATTATCCGCAGATGGTCTTGGTGAAATGTAGCGGCTTTTGACATCTCTTTGACCTTGGATTCCAATGTGACCTTCTCCCGTTTAAACTCCTGCATCTGGCGCCAAATAGCATCTTTCGTAAAGCGCTGTATGACAAAACCCAGTCAGTAAATAATTTCGTAGTGAAAAGTATGGTGGTTATCGCAGGGTCCGTGAGTATAGCCTTACCTCCAAATCATCTTTCCATGGCATATCGGCATCGGGGTGGGGTTTATTTCCATTCACAGCAGTCGCCTGTCTCTTGGACGGCGGCGCAGCATCATTCTGATCATGGCCGGCAGGTCGCTTCCGGTCTTCCATCTTGATAAGACCGGACTCAGACGATGAAACGGGGGTTGCTTCGACGGCCGGCATCAGTGGCTAACGCGACTTTCCGATGGAAACAGCCGCTAGAGTCAGCTATACGCGCGCAATCAGATGAATGTGTCTGGGAAAGTTGACAGCACGCGTAGAGACCGATACGAAGCGAGGGTGGTGTGGACGGGGAGTGTACTGGAGGAACAGTCATTGGCAAGGACAGGAGGATTTTCGACTTCGGCTTCTGGGCTAGCGTCGTTAGCGCCTCTCACGTGACCTCAGCCCACTTCTCCGCAGATTTCTCAGTGAATCATCGAACCTCCTCAGATAAGAAAGAAGAGTATTGGACATCGGTTGGAGGCAGCTTAATTCGCGGAATCATAATTACAGTTTGATTCTATTCGATTCAAATATGTGACTGATAGTTTTATCTTCACACAATGGTGTCTTTTACAAGTTCTGCAATTAGTGAGTCAGAAACACCCCGCATCTATATGCTTCTTGATCTTATACCATTTCCCTCGCAGATAAGTCGGGGAGGAAGTTTGCACCCAAGGCACCTCCTCGTCGCGCTCCTCCATCAGCTGCAACCTCTGCGAGAGCCAGCGTTAGCGATGGCAGACCTTCCGCTACACCGGTGCCCGAGACACAGAAAGCGCAAGCCCCACCAGCTGTTACCCCCAGCCCAGAAACGCCTCAACCAGTGCAAGTGACCGAAGAGCCGCGAATTGAACATGCAATTGTTAATAGCACGTCTGCGGCTCCTATTCCTCGACCGGTCGCGTCAGTTACACCGGTTGCAGAAACCGCGCGGTCTGAAGGATCCGTCGTTTCAGAGAAGCCTGTACCTATTTCAGCTCCGACACAGTCGACACGTGAAATAGAAATCAATACACCTCAACCTCTGCCTGAAGGCTCGCGAATCGAAGCACATGCACCAAACGAAACTATACCTCCAGTAGAGGCTTCTATACAAGCGCTTGCACAAGTGGCCGCAGCCGAGAATACTCCCACACCAATCGCACAACCTACAACTCGTATCGCTGCTCCTCGCGAAAGAATAAATCGAACCGAAAGTGCCCCTGAATTGAATATCGCAACAGCGACAAGCGGAGAATCTACACCCCAGACAAACAATGCTTCCGCTACAACCACACCAAAGCCACGCGCATCTCAAAGTAAGAGACGCAAAAGCACAACATCAGAAACCACTCCCAGTACAGAAAGCGCGAAACCTCGAAAACCCCGAAGCAAACGAAAGCGAGAGCCAACACCAGAAGAATCAGAGAATGTTGAAATCGCACCGACAGTCGTGAAGATGTCTGAATTATGCAAGGATCTCAGAACCGGCAAGAAGTCGCGACGAGAAATGGAATTGCGAAACCTTGAACAACAAGAGGCGGAACGAAAGGAGAAAGCTAGAGAAAAGGCCCGTAATGCTGGTACACCTGTAAAGGCGGACGCAGAGAATGGGTCATCGGCACCTGCCGCGATCAATACGACACCAACAAAAGCCAGCGGTCCACGGATGAGAATTGTGAATGGTGAAATTGTCGTCGATAACGCCTCGCTACAGATTGATCGACATGCGGATGCGGCCCGCGAATTTGGCGAGGGAGAAGACGTGGTCGAAAGTCGGCTCAACAGAAAGATTAATCAGGCCACATACGGCAAACGGACAAAAGCAGAGTCGTGGGATGAGGAGTTGACCGATCTGTTTTACAGAGGCCTGAGGATGTTTGGCACTGATTTCTCGCTTATAAGCAAGATGTTCCCAGGGCGGAATCGACGTCAGATCAAATTGAAGTTCAACAACGAGGAGCGTAAGGATCCTGAGCGAATTAAACGTACACTCTTGGGACCTTCTGAAGCGATCGATATTCAGACATACTCGGAATTGACCAATACGGTCTACGAAGATGTCGAGGTCATACAGCGAGAACTCGACGAAGACAAGAAGCGAATCGAAGAACAGCACCAAAGAGAGAAACGAGCGCAGGACGAGTTAATGCGCAATCCAACCGGTCTCGCGAATGATACGAATGTTGTTCCCAGTATTGAGCATACCTCCGTGAAGAAGAGACGCTCCATCTCGAAGAGCATCAGCGCATGACGGAACCGAGTTTCGACTGCTTGACTGTTGTTTTGGCGAATGCGACCAAAGTAATCACGACCATCATGCTAATTAGATTATGTACTTTATGAGGCGTTATAGGGAATTTTGAACGGGATTTTGGCCATGGAATACTCGGCTGGCCTCGGAGTCTAAGGAAGAGGCGGTGAATTGATTGGTTTATTTGATTCTTTTCCTTCACATAGCTTTGCAAAGGGCTGCGTGAACATGTTGCTACATTAATAGTAATACAACATTCATTGTCAATAATCCAAATGTAGTCTTTTCAAGCAAAAGTTGAAGGGTTATTTCCTCGTTCACCTTCGTCTCGTAGATCCAAAACCAGTGTTTGACCTAGGAGGGGAGAAAGACTGCGATGGCCCTGGAGCCGGACCCGGGTCATCCCTATAGCCATAATCACTGCGTCTGGTATATGATGGTCCTGCTCTCGAGTCTCGGTCGTATTGTTGATTGTGTCTCCTGCCCATCGCATATCCAGCAGCTCCACCAGCGGCGCTTCCGGCTGCCGCTCCCGTCCAGAATCCTGGTTTTTCTGAATTGGACTTTTTCTCATGAGATTGTGGCTGATAGTCGTATGGAGGAGGGGGATCATCGTTGTCACCACCGCCGCCACCTCCTCCTCCTCCTCCTCCTCCTCGGTTGTTTCCCAGTCGTCTACCTTGATCACCGCCGCGGTTATTGCCTCCCGTTATAGCAATAACAATAAACACGAGAACAGCAATGATAACAATCGCGAATATAGCATTCGAAACGGTATTTTTCGAGTCATCCCCATCTTTCGACTTTTCCTTTGTGTTCGACTGACGCCAGCGTCCGTACCGTTCCTCGCCCTTCTCAGTCAACAAAAGACGATACTCCACTCCACAGCTGCCCTTGAGTATCCATTTGTCATCTGCATTTCTATAACCTTCGCAAATCACGTCTGTGGAACCGAGTTTGAATTCCGATGGAAGATCGGCTGTGCAGCTCCATTGGATGTCCTCCTCGCTGTAATCATAGCCCTGATTAGTACAGCGCATGGTATCGATTTTGTATAGTTTGCAGACATTTTCGGGGCCGACGCAGTTTAGTTGTGGGAGAGGTGAGACGCGGCGGTGGGATGTTTCGCGGTCTGCGTGTAGAGTGAGCGTTTGAACGTTAGACAGGCGGACTGCGTTCTTGCTAGGTGGTGTCTCTGAGAGGGCTGTTGACAACAGAGATAGGTGAAGAAGTAGATATGTCGAAGGTATTCCTTTCATTTTGTCTTCACTTTGCTTTGATTTTGTCGTGATACTAAATTGATTTAGTGAAGGCAAGATGGGTTGCTCAACCTTTTTGGCAACTTCTGCCGAGAAGGGACAAGGCACAGTGAAGTAAACGTGGTCTCACCCAGACTTGTTTGACACCACAGCCAGACAATGTTGATCTAAAAGTGTAGACCAGAATGCGCAAAGTATCCAATGATCGTTACTCCAAGCTTGTTGGGTGCTAACAATAGTGGTGGTTGGTTGGTAGATGTCCAAAAATAGATCAGACGCCCGATCAGTCTGTACAGTATCACGATATCATGGAAGCAAAGGAGTAGGGTAGCACTCCCGTATTTTTATTTTTATTTTTATTTTTTTTTTCTTTTCGAATACCCCAAGAATGAAGAATAGAAAGAAAAATAATTGAAGTAGATCTGTTATCAACAATCACATGTGACGACATAATCGACCAACTAGGCCGTAAATAGACTAGCCTTGATTTTGGCGATCTTAGTCCATTTGATGCCTCAAAGTGCTCATTCAACCACTTCAATTATCATCAACTCGATATTAATTCATCAGCCCAATTTCGACAGGGATGGTGCGCACTTCATGGATCTAGACGTATCAGTCTATCATGTCTCAACACTCCCAATGTATGTCGTTTTCCCTCTTACTGAAAAAGTGTACTAATGAACTCAATGTCTAGATGACGCTCCTGGTGTCCCTGTCCAGCCCTCGTAAGTTCCAAAATCATTGAACGATTGACACGGCCGACGCTAATTGAGTACAGACTATCGTTCACGCAAGGGTTCCTCCTCGGACAGCTCTCCGTCGTCCTCCTAATCGGAGCGTTCATCAAATTCTTCATCTTTGGCGAAGCACCAGCACCCCCCTCACGTGGGCTAGCCAGTCGCACTGCATCGCATCATCGATCCTATTCCATAAACCAGGGTGACAGCAATGCCAACAACAACGGCACAAACGGCGGCAGTCCCCGGACCTTACGCGAAAAGCCATCTACTTCCAACGTCCTCCGACCCGTCCCCTCATCCGCAACTAATACACGCTCAATTTTGAGAAAGACATACTACAATGCCATTCCTACGCAGCTCTCTCATACGAAACAAGGAAGACACCGAATACAGCATTCTACGCATCAACCGGAATCTTTAGACTGGTTCAATGTCCTGATTGCGCAGACGATTGCGCAGTATCGGCAGACGGCATATTTGCTAAAGGATTCGCCGACCAGTTCGATTCTTGATTCCCTGTCTGCTGCCATTAATGACCCCCAAAAGAAACCATCCTTTATTGACACCATAAAAGTCACTGATATATCCCTCGGCGAGGAATTTCCGATATTCAGTAATTGCCGAGTCATTGCCGTGGATGATCCCAATTCAGATGGGGGTAGATTACAAGCATTGATGGATGTGGATTTGAGCGATGATAATCTGTCGCTCGCTATAGAGACATCACTGATATTGAACTATCCCAAACCACGCTCTGCCGTTTTGCCGGTTGCATTATCGGTTTCTGTGGTCCGGTTTTCGGGGACACTGTGCATCTCTTTAATCCCAGCTAGTACACCTCAAAGCCCCTCCTCTGCACCAACGCCGGATGCCAGTCACCTGAACGTGCGAACGCTCTTCCAACACATCTCAGCCGAATTAAACGGAACAACAGCAAACCCCACCGCCAACCCCGAGAAAAAGGGCGTCCCCAAAACGAACCTTGCATTTTCTTTTCTTCCAGATTACAGATTAGATCTTTCGGTAAGATCACTAATCGGATCGCGGAGTAGATTGCAGGATGTCCCCAAAGTGGCGCAGTTAGTCGAAGCGCGAATACAGTCCTGGTTCGAAGAACGGGTTGTCGAGCCTCGCGTGCAGGTTGTGGGATTGCCCGATTTCTGGCCTAGAAAGGGGAGAACGGGGGTCAGACCCGGTGACGATGTAGAGGCTGCTGCTGCCGTGGCGGCGGCTTCTGTGTCTTCTCGCAGCGGGGGACCAGCTGAAGCGACGCCATCAGTTCCAGAAGAGGCGATCATCGACGATAGTCCCGTCCGACCTGGCTTGCGGTTCCGTGGACCGGCGGGGAGATATGATTCGACTTCAAGTTTTGATGAGCTTCCGCGCGCAAGTCCGGGGTTGGCTGAGACGCTGGATATACCGGGTGCACTGCCGGGCCGGGCGTGATGTACTATAGATACCTTTGATGATAAAATGACGGCCTGTGATATATACTATGCAATAATATTCCCCTTCTCAAGAAGATGACTTCAGACTTGTAGGTATTGAGTATCGACAAATGAGTATATTGATTATGTACTTTTGGTGTATGTACTAGTATCGTCTCACAGACTTTTGCTCAACCAAAAAGGAGATGAAAACGAAAGACATGAAAATGCCAAGAAACCGCACAAACGAAATCTAAAATCTATACGATAACTATACCCGCTGAGCCCATACGCAATATGCAAAAAAATCAACAACAACCTCACTTGCGTCTGACCATATTCTTGATCGCACCAAGCACAGCCCCAATGCCGCCAAACAACCAGCCCATCCCAAACGACCAGCCCCTTATACGCACTGTATAGATGAAGAAATAAACAAGAACCCAATTGATAACGACAAAGGCGAGAAAGATGCCGAAACAGTGCCATTTATCATCATCATGCACGTTGAGGGTGTGCATGTACTCGCTTCCATTGCTGTACATACAATATCCACATTCTCCTCCTCCATTCGTCCCTGGTAGAAGATAGCCTGTACCGGCGATGTTATTCACCCAATTCCCGGCATAAGAGGCGCAAGACTGTCCGTCCGGGGGAGTGAAATAGGTGACTTCCTGAGACGCGCATTCGACTTCCACAGCGGGTAAAACGGCAGATAAAGTGCCTCGGATCCACCATGTGATTGGGTTCACGTAGTAGAGCCAGTATTTCCAGAATACGGGGTACGAGGCGTAGGAGCGGATTACGCCGTTGAAGAGGTTGCACATTACGAAGAAGAAGGGGAGTACCTATCCAATATCAGTCTTGTCTGAGATATCAAAAGAGGGGTCAGAGGGGTGAAGGGCTTACATTCGAGATGACAGTAAACGAAGGCGCAAACGCGCAAATCCACTGTCCCCAACTCGCCTGAAAGAAGAAGAAGAGCATCGTCATTAGGAAGACGTATCCGGCCGAACTGCTGTCCGTCGGAAGACCGACGGGGAAGTACCAGAGCACGAAGTAGATGACTGACGTGAGTATGGCGATGGGGATTTCGCAGACGACGTTCGCAGTACAGAATGCGACCCAGCCATAGATTCGACTCGGGTATTCGCGCGACTCCCACAGTGAGCGGTTCATGTAGAATTTCGGCACGATACTGTTCATCACGATAGGTGGGATCAAAATGATCAGGAAAGTTGAAAACATGCGGTCTTGCAGACTTGACAGAGTATTGCCGAGTTTCCAGAATGTGAAACCGTTGAAAATACCGAGAATGACGCTGACGAAGATCTTGCCGTAGTAATAGGATGGATCACGCCAGTATTGCAAAAACACTCGTTTGGTGAGCATTTCGATTTGTGTTGTGACCGGCGCAGCGAATTCGGTTTGTTTGCCTGCTGCGTCGTCGGAAATGGGGATTTGACTTCTTTCTTTGACGATCTTTTCGATTTCATCGAGCATCTTGTGGTTTTGGGCGGAGTTGCGCCATTCTTCGTTCCAGTCGATTCGTTTCCCGTTTCGAATGGTAGGTTTCGCGGCGGTCTCCAAAATGAATTCGGCCACGTTCTTGGACGGAGGGCAGACGACGCCGCGGTCGGCAAAGTAGTCGATTACGTCGCGTCCTTCTTGGCCTACAGGGCCGAAATAGAAGGTGTTTCCGCCTGGGTTGAGGGCGAGGATCATGTCGAATTGTTGGATGAGCATGGACGAGGGTTGATGGATTGTGCAGACGATGGCTTGGCCTGCATGCGCCAGCTTTCTCAAAAATCGGACGATAGAGAATGCGGCCTGGCTGTCGAGACCACTGGTTGGTTCGTCAAGGAATAACAACAGACTGGGTTTGGCGGCTAGCTCGACGCCGATTGTGACGCGCTTCTTTTGCTCGACGCCTAGCGAACTGATGAGTGCGTCTTGGATGTCTTCGAGTTCAAGCAGGTCGATGATGCGGTTGACGTAGTCAATCTTTTCAGACCGGGGAGTTTCTCTGTCTTGACGAAGGATGGCGGAGAACTCCAAGGCTTCGCGGATCGTGGCTGTTCCGTCGTGGAGGTCCATTTGTTCACAGAAACCGGTTCCGCGCTGGAAGTCAGCACCCAAAGGACGGCCGTCGACTAGCATGTCGCCTGTGACGACGCCCATCTTTTGTCGTTGAGCGAGAGTATTGAGCAAGGTTGTCTTTCCGGCACCGGATGCACCCATCAAGGCGATCATGAGACCTGGTTTGGCGTATCCGTTTACTCCATTCAAGAGTTTCCTCTCGCCGTTGCCATAAGGGACGGTATACTCGACATTAGACCAGGTGAAGATACGGTCACTGGTAGTCAACGAGTTCATGATCTTGTCGTCGGACGAAGATGCGTTGCTGGCCGGTACGACCGCACCGTTTTCTTCATCTGCCTTCTTCTCCGCTTGAGCCAGTTGCTTTGATCGTCGAGACTTCTTGAACACAAGCGCACCACCCCCTCCGCTAGTGAAAGTCATGATCTCATTCGCAACAACCGTGACAAGAATGTAGAGCACAGTAAAAGCAACCACGACACCGAAATTGCGCCACAAGTGATGGCGCGTAAAACCAAACGACGTTTCTAGATATGCAGCCCCCGAAACTCGAGTCTGATCAACCGAAGACCCGGTCAGAGCACAACTCTGGTGACCAGCCACAGCCCCAGGGCCAGACGGCACAAGCATCGAAGGATCACAGTCCATTTCGCGGTTGGCAAACTCATTCGTCAACACTGCCTCGTAGGCGTACGAGATGGGGTTGACGTAGAACAACCAGCCGAACCAGATCGAGTCGTTGAGCAGGGTGCTTTTTGGAATTGCGTAACCAACAAAGATGACCAACAAGTTCAATGCAATACCGCCGAAACGGACTGCGTCGTCGATTGTGGGTGATAAAGCGGCGAACATGCGGTACATGGAGGTGATGCAGATGGTCGTTGTGTAGACAAAGAGCAAGTAGATGAAAAACTTGCCTGCATCAACGTCCAATCCAGACAGGAAATAAGTGATGATACCAAAGACGGAGACCAACGTAGCGAGAAACGGAAAATCAACCACAACTCTTGCAATCGAGACTGCCGAAGGTCGATAAAACGCATAGTCTCGGTGACGCTGGATCATAGTCCGACCAGAAACAGCGGGCATCAATTCAGTCATTTGCAACCAACCAAGAAACAGGACAGAAAAGAACAAAACACCACCTCTGGCAAAAGCGCCGCTGGTGTTGAGCGACTCCCCGTAGAATAGAGAGCTGACAATCAAGGCGTTGGCGATAGCAATGAAGAATTTCGTGTAGAGGGATGTCTTGTCGCCTAGTAACAGCCAGACCTCGCGCTTGACGCAGGCGGCTACCTGTTTGGGGAAGGAGACGGTGTAGGAGGACTTTTTGGAGACGGTTTTGCTCTTGGATGCGCCGACGGTTTGCTGGAATCGGCGGGTGTCTTCTAGTTGGCTGTCGGCAAGTTGACTTTCGTACAGGGCGACGTCATCAAGGATACGTTTGTATGCATCGCTTTGCTTGAAAATGGCTTCCAACTCTTCGGCTGTCTTTGGGGTTGAAGCCTCTTTACCAGGCTGGAATTGACGAGCGTTGGCATCACAAAGCGAAGTCAAAAAGTCGGCTGTAGTCGATTGAGGTGGACAGTAGAATCCCAAGTTGACAAAGTATTGTTTTGCCTCGTTGGCTGGACCCTGGTAGAGCATTCTTCCTTCGTCGATGACCAAGACCTTGTCCATCAGCTCGTAGATGCCTTCACCGGCTTGGTACAGGGTGACAAAAGTAGTTCGTCTACTGATATCGGTCATGATACGGAGGGACTTGGCGTAATCCAATGCCGTACTGGCATCCAGACCTCTGGTAGAATTGTCCCAACATGCCACTGTCGATTTTGATGCCAGCGTTTCTGCGATACTGACACGCTTCCGCTCACCACCTGAGACACCTCGTACATACTCATTACCGACCTGGGTGTTTTTGGTATGGCTGATTCCGAACATTTTCAACAACGCATCCAGGATAATAGGCACACTGTCTCGATCGCCCTTTTTGGTCTTGTTCATGAGCGAGAATTTTAGGGTTTGCCAGACAGTCAAAGTCGCAAAATGTTGATCGTCCTCGGGGTTGTAGTTGACTTCTCCACGGAAATGTTTGTGTTGTTCTTCAGCCGAAATACCGCCATAACTGACATCGCCCAAAACAGCGGCATACGAACCACGGTCGTTGGCAATAGTCTTCAAAAATGTAGAGCAGCCAGCACCCGGTCGACCCAGGACGAGCATCATCTCACCATCACGAACGACACCAGTAAAATCATTGATCAGAGTTCTAGTGGCTGGCGGTTTCCCGAATCGCAACTTGGGAAAGAAATACTGCACAATATGATACAAATCCGGTCCAAAAGTGCCAACCAGCGCTTCAGGGAGTGTTTTGACGAACGATGCAGAAGCTTGCACGCCCATGACGGTCAAATGCTTGTACAACACGCCTATCCTTTTGGCGGGTTCGCCTGCTGTCGTTCTCCGCTCTAGGGTACCGCCCATCAGAAACCCGCCTAAATCAAAGCCATCCTGGTCAGCCTGTTCAGACTCCTCGTCTCTCTTTTCGGTATCTCTAGTCTTGGTCTTTGTAGCTGACCGCCACCGACTAGCAGATCGCACAGAACGCCTCGAAACCTGTGACTTGGTCCTCTGCAAACTCAACCGACTCAATTCGCGGCGCATCTCTTCGAAATCCTCCATTGCGCCATGGCGGGAGACCGGGTCGCCCTCTGTTTGTTCGCCCCAGTGGCCATCATCGATGCTGAGTTGCGAGGGGCTGGCGAGGGTTGATTCGGCGGCGGAATCGGAGCCGCCGGTATTGGGCTGGCAGATTGGTTGGAAGGTTGCCTGGTCGTCGGTGTTGTTACTGCGGTTGGGGTCCTCGACGATGCCTGGGATGGAGGCCATTTTGGTTGCAATACAGACTGAACTCAATTGATTTTCTTTTTTGTTTCAAATGGCTGAGGGAAATGCGTTGTATTCTGATTATGATTCAATAAAGATACAGTGGTAATAGAGAAATGAAAGGATATGGAGGGAAAATGGGCAATTCGTAGCGCTGAAAGGAAGGAGATAGCGAGCCAGTCGGTCCTGGTCTGCTTGACTGCTCAAGGCAGGGAGGGGAGTGGAGAGGGTCTGTATGAAATAAAAAGAAAGAAAGAGAGTACACAGGAAGAGAAAGGAAGGAAGGTCAACGAAATTCTTATATTCGTACCGATGAGATAGCGGATATAACTAGCTAACAAAATCCGAGGATGGATTTGTCAGACGGGGCATCGACGTCAGCAATTAGGACGTGAAAAGCACTGAAAGGGAGCTTGCCGTATGGCTTGTCCGGTGTGGGCCTGCAGAATTTTATACTGTTGCCATCTACGCTTCCAGTATCTTGAGCCAATTGCTAAACACTAGCTTTCTAGGGCATCAAGCCTAACAGGCTACTGGCTGACTCAGAGTTATGTCTTAATAAGACAAATACAAGAGATAAGATCGCAAGTGGAGATCCATGAATCATAGACCAGACAGGCCACACGCTAAAAGCTGACTCGTGCATAGATACGTTCCTCTTTCTGAACCTCCTTCTTAACGCCGGAAGATGGAAGGCTGACTTAAGACGGAGTTAGTCCGGACTACGTGCATATTACTATCGACGACGTATTTAAGTCAGCATTCGCCCAGAAACTAACTACATATTCAAACTACCATACAGAAATCATCTCATGAATCATGGGCCTTAACTTACTAATCCAGCCGCTTACCAAATCTCCAGCAAACTTTCCGAGATCTCCAACCGTTCGGCTGGAAGTTCGTCCTCTGTCCACTACGTACTAGAGTAATAATGTGGAGGAATTGTCGCTCCGATTATAAATATTTTGAGAGTACCACCCCGTTTTGTTTCTGTTGTGATTCGATTTCTAATCCGGTGCTGCTTTTGTCTACTATGGGTCTCGCACGGTTTCGTCCGTTATACAATATTTGCTCATGTCAAGGTGTGGAGTGCTGTTGGGACTTCTCGTATCACTACTAGTGGCTTAATAAGGAAGAGGTAGCAACATTGAAGCTATACTTCTGGGCAGATTCCATAGTCGTATATCTCAAACACGTCGCTGCCTGAGCAAACTACTCAGGACAGTGAATCGAATGACTCATTCTTGCTCATTTCTTAAATGTTAAAACTTCTAGAGATCGGCGGCGCTTAACCTTCCCAACTGGGAATTTGGTATTTCCGGGGGTTTGATTGGTCAATTGCCACTTCTACTCTCTCAGGTCTAGCCGGTGGATGTGTGTTGAAAGTTGTGGAATGTGCATATGATTTCCATATTTTATGCTTTGTAGACAGAACAAGTCATCTGCATGTACATACTACATACGCATATGATGCATCCATTTAGGTCTTCTCCACGTTTTAACGACCTCGCTTAACAGCCGACGATAACACAACATCAAGGAATTATAGTACAGATTGAATGTATGCATGCAAGCAATGCAACGGACCAATAGAACACTAGTGTTTACCCTCTTTCTTGCTCGCACGTGCGATGCGTTGTTGGATTTCTTTGTCCGACAGGATCTTGACCGCATCTTTGGAAAAGACGTAGCTCAGGCCGGACCAGACGGTGGTTGCTGCGACGAGGTATCTGCATTATCAGTACATTTCTGATAAAGAAACCAATAAAAAGAAAAGAAGAAGAAGAAGAAAAACAAAAAAAAAAAAAACATACAACAGCTGGGATTCGCTGGTGGTCACCCACCCAACTACTAACCAGCCGGCGTGTGGCTTAAGTACGGCTGAGCGGACGGGAAGCCCTGTTTTCCACACCCTATGGTCGTATGTGCTTGGAGTAGCCACACAAGGGCTTATATCGCAGGCAAGGGAAGAATGTGTTCCAACCAAAAAAAAAAAAAAAAAAAAAAAAAACTTACTGTAATCCAACAAGTCCATCGTACAACCCCCATGCCCCAGCCAGCGATGCAGGGAGCACAGGAAGTGCTATCGACGATCCGACCAGGAGTAATTGCAAGGCGGTATTCACTTTTGAGATTCCGGTTGGTTTGACTTCGGCAGAAGGCAGGGAAAAATCCCAGTATCGTGCCATGGTCTTTGGTGGTGGGAGGGATATCCATCGATAGTATATCGCCGAGATGCTGAGTGCGACGTCTCGGCCTAGTATTAGGACAGCCAGCCATGCTGATTTTATTAGCATTGCCACGAACAGAGAGGAGGAAAAAGAGGAATACCAGGCATCCACCCATTCAGCGCCAGACACACGACGCTAACCGTCATCAACAATTTGTCCGCGGCCGGATCGATAATCGTGCCCACCACGGTCTGCAGGTTGTATCGTCGGGCAATGTATCCGTCTACCAGGTCGGTGATGCCGGCATATGCGAATAGTGATAATGCAGCTGTATGGTGGTTGTGTACTAGGAGATAGCCGACAGCAGGTGCAGCGAGTAGTCGCGAGAATGTCAAAATGTTAGGGACTGTGTAGATGTTTTCATGCACTGGCATGGGTAGGCGAGAGAGTAATTTAGATTTTGATTTTGGTTTTTGATCTTTAAATTCTGGTGTTGATCCGGGTCTGGTAACGGAGTCAGCGAGTAATGGTATCATATCTATTAAGGGATTTCTCACTTATCCTGCGGCAGGTTCATGTTGCCATTTCGTTGCCTCTGGCTGAGAGTAAACACTCTGGATTGAATTAATGACTGCCTCGCATGGTTATGTCTCCAGCCATCTCTGCTGCTCGTTAGCGTTCTGTAATGGCTTCCGGCTTTCTACATAGACATACCTCGCTCCGGATCTTGCTGAGCAGATAGTCCCTATTGTATGTACTACCCTGGACTGCCGAGACGAGACACCATAGCACCTGCTGACGGAAAGCAATTGCTGTCTCTGTACAAGGACCGACAACATGCCATCGCCATGGCGAATAGCGCATGCCGTCGCTGACAACGTCGATCTAATTGGTGCGAGTAGCCTCATTTGCGTCCGCTATATGACAATTCCAGGCACAATACAAGCAGGTTCCTATACAGCCGGAACAGACATGAACCCGGTAGTCCAAGCACTTAGCTAGACATCAACAGCCACTAAAACATCATCAGCATTATTGTTGTTATAACTAATGTAGATATACATACCTAGTCTTATTATGAAACGAATGTATGTACAACAAAAGAAAGTCGACGTAGTTGATGCATAAAAGGATCTACGGAAGCTTTTCTCGCCGTTAAGCTGTCGGGCTAAACCGTTTTGAGCATGGAGGCACGTGATTTTTATATACCATACTTTACTCTGTCTGAAATACAATGGGCTTCGAGCGTTGAAAAGTTGCCAGACCGTTTTTATTAGCAGCACTCCGGTATCTTTCTGTACTTTTTTTTCTAGGGAAGTCATCTCTTATTGCTATAACACTACGTCGACAATTTGAGGCTCATCAGGTCTTAAGGTCCGGGAGACTAGGCTTATTTAGGTATAGTTCAATTTCCTATGTCAAACATTTGTTGACGTTCAACATCAATTTCTTCCATTTATTCTTGTATCTTTTTTATTTTTCCATTTCACAGAAGCTAAGGTGTTATTTCAAATGCTAAATAGTACAGTGGAATTGTGGTATTTCAATCACGATTTTGTGGGCTCTTGATCTTGTACTGTTTTCAACAATCGCGTCCTGTTTCTACCCCATGTCTGCATCTAGAAGTGAGATGAGGCTGGGCTAGTTGCCTGATCCTGATTGATTCGTTTGTCTTTCCTCTTTCTCAAAGATGTCTTGCTCTTGGAACGACGTCATCCTATCATGAGCTTTTTGGCTGGTCGCTCTCACATCATTCTTTCAACAAAGACTCCTTTCAGACGAATCTCAACTTCACTTTTACAACACCATCATCGACCACATCACTTTATCAAGACAACCAGTCGGTTTACGACCATGGCTCACGAAAACCACGACGATCCAACTTTAAGAGCAGCACTTGAAGCATCGATGCGAGGACAGACAAACCCTCAGACTGATTTTGTCGATCTTACTGGCGACTCAGATGATGAATCAAAGTCTCATACTACGCCAGAAAACGTCATCGATCTCGAGAATGAGGAAAGCGATGATGATATCAAACTGGCTATTGCTCTGTCCATGCAGGAGATGCAGCAGTCTCCTCCTGGCGGCGTTCTGAATGGACATGGTTCAGATATAACTGACGGTACTGCCGCCGACATCGACAAACCTACTCATGTCTCGCCTACATTACGACGTCAACCTGAAACAGAGCCTCCAACAGTCAAATTTGGTATTCCAGGTCTGGATCGCAAGAAGCTAGAAGAAGAAAGACTTGCTCGTGTTGCCAAGCGAAAAGCGGAGAGTAGTATCTCACCACCACCTCTCAAGCGCGATTCGAAAGTTGCCAGACGCGATGTCTCGTCAGCCCATGTTAGTGGGCTTAAATTAACAAGTGGTCTACCAACCACATCAGCACAAGCATTGGCGAGCTCAAAGAAATCGGCGGCATCAAGAGCGTCCACACCAGAGTCCAAACGTTCAAAAACTACGCAGCCATCTTCAACTCCATCACCACAATTCCCCAAAGGAGTCGTAAAAAAGACTTGGGCATTTGGTTACTCGCGAGATGGCGACGATATCAAGATCGAGGAAGTCCTCCAGACTGCAGACTTGGAGCTTGCTATTCTGAGCGCTTTTCAATGGGATATGGAATGGATGTTCAGCAAGTTTCGTTCGCCGAAGACGAGATTCATGCTGGTGATGCAGGCCAAGGAAGAATCTACTGTGAGTATCTCTCCGTCGGGACTCGAACAATGTGAAACTAATACTATGATAGAGACTACAATATCAGGAGCAAACGGCCAATATGCGCAACATTCGGTTATGCTTCCCGCCTATGGAAGGACAGGTCAACTGCATGCATTCGAAGCTCATGCTACTGTTTTACCCAGAATATTTGAGAATTGTCGTTCCAAGTGCAAACATGGTGCCGTACGATTGGGGTGAGCAAGGCGGAGTTATGGAGAATGTACGACTGAGCTCCTCAACTTTGAAGACTAACATGGCTAATCTGATTTGCGATAGACTGTCTTCCTGATTGACCTACCTAAAAATTCCGCACACGACGCTGCTGATGCTCCAAAAACGGCATTTCACGAAGAACTTGCCTATTTTCTCAAAGCTAGTACGCTGCACGAAAACATCATAGCAAAGCTGTCTAGTTTTGATTTCAGCCAGACAAGTCGCTATGCATTTGTTCATACCGTGTATGTTTTGTCTTACTGATTGACGATCTACGCTGACATGTACTAGTGGAGGCTCTCATTTTGGCGAATCCTTGACACGTACGGGTCATTGCGGACTTGCTAGCGCTGTGAAGTCTTTGGGACTGAAAACAGAAGATCCAGTCAAAGTCGATTTTGTGGTATGCACCAGATTAATCCCTATAAGGAGTGAAAATGCTAATAGACAGACCTCATCCATCGGCGCCTTGACAGATGAATTCATGCGATCGATGTATCTTTCAGCGCAAGGTACGAAATCCCTTCTTTGATTAGCTTGAAACACAGTTCTAAAACAGGGTCATCATGTCTAGGCCGCGACGCCCAACAAACCACAGGCTCAGAGTGGAAATCCCGTTTCCGAGTTTATTATCCATCGGAACAAACAGTATCACAATCCAAGGGTAGTAGACGAAGTGCGGGCACTATCTGCTTCCAGGAGAAGTGGTTCACGGGTCCAAAGTTTCCTAGAAATGCTTTGTATGATTGTATCAGTCGTCGGGAGGGGTTGTTGATGCATAACAAGGTGCGTCCCTCCTATCTACATTTTGAATGTCAACTAACGAATGCTTGAACGAAGATGATGTTTGTCCGCCCTAAGCAACCGATCAAGCTACCCGATGGCTCCAACTGTACAGGCTGGGCGTACGTAGGTAGTGCAAACCTGTCCGAAAGTGCATGGTAAGTTTGTCACTGATTCTGTTTTGCAAAATGCTGCTAAAAGATAGAAATAGGGGCAAAATCGTCCACGATCGTGCTAGGAAAGAACCGAAACTGAACTGTCGCAATTGGGAATGCGGCGTTTTGATACCAATAACTGAATCGCCTTCTACGTCTGGCCCAGATGAGGAAGAAAAGAAGAAGGACAAGTCAGAGGCAGAAGGAGACATTGTCCAAATATTTGGGGCTACGGTGCCAGTGCCAATGCGTGTTCCTGCGCCGTCTCTTGGGGCTGATTTGAAACCCTGGTATGGCGCTTGGTAGGCCGATCTTCTCATTATGTACAATATTCCACTTCTTTCATCTTTGCATTACGCAGCCTGGGATATAGATCATACTTGAACAACGAAGAAAAAAGGAACAATTGGTATTCATGACTATCTGACATATCAACATAACTTACTTCTCCTTGATTCGTCGAGTTCGGAGATGCTTTAAGCAACAGCAGTCTGCTTAAGATAAGACTGACGATGAGGATTAACATCCACATCCGGTCCGCGGTTCAAAGGAGTCCATTTCGGCTCATCCTGGAACAGACGCATAGCCTTGATATACTACCAACTCATTAGCCTCCGCCTCCCAAATATATTTCCCCCCTGGGGTTCTGGAAGACTTACATTCTTCGCATCCGTCGTAAACCGATGATAAATCCCCGCCGGCAATATCAACAAATCATCCTTCTCCAATCGAATCCTAATCCACTCATCGCCTTCACTCCTAACATCAAAGAACCCATTTCCATCCAGGATATATCTAATCTCTTCATCTTCATGCAGATGCTCACTGAAAAAGGATTTGACCTTCTCTTCGTATACGGCACCCATCTTGTCCGGAGAAACGGTGATTTCGTCCCGGTTTTTGTAGCCACGTTCAGCTGCCAGGGCGTCGACGGAGGAGAGCTCAGGGAAACGACGGTAGATTACGCCGAGGGATTGGAGGTGGGATTCTGTGACGGGGCGGCCGGAGTCGTGGTCTTCGCGCTGGTCGCCCTGTACATACCACGCTGTTAGTTATCGTTTTGGCTAGTGGAGGGGTTGCGGGGTGATTGCGTTTCTTTGGTATAGATGCGATGTGACAGCAGGACGGTGTACTTACAGGCGCATTGTCATACCAGTACGCCTTCATCTTGATTCTGAATATATCTCAATGTTGTTGCACAATTCTAACAAACTGCAATGTCGTTGGCAAAAGGATGGCCTTTTATATTCAACCAGACAGACGCCGATATAAATTTCCGGACGAGAAACCGAACCCCTGCCCGGAAAAGCAGCTTTAATAATGGGACAGTTCTAGTGGCACGAACCAGCAACAACGCTATGACTGGCTGAAAGGATGATCAACTACTCCGCATAGCTGAACACTATTCAGCGAAAATGACGTGCGAGAAGAGAAGTATTTCTGGAAATGGTGATTGGCTGGCGTGCTAGCGGATGGCTGACTCAGAATTTTGACTGGGCTGCTTAAAACGGATTAGCGTCTTCAAACAAGTCTGGACTTTTGCCCCGCTTTTAGTCATCTGCTCCAATTAAAATGGCCGCTTTTAGTAAGTTGCAGTCACGTGAATCTTATCTCCTATCTATCAGGAACTTTTGGAAAAAGTGTACTCCATACTCCGTGTTGACTGTGTAGACGCGATAGTCAACAGCTATGTCGACAATGGCATTACGAGCACGCTCCACGACGCTGCCTCGTCTCAGCTACGGGAATGGCGCGCTTAGAGGTATCCTGCACAAACGGCATTTGGCGACCTCTTCAGATGCTCGGTAGCCATCACTTTCCCAACACTCGGACATTTGATCATCGCTAATCGGTTTATAGACCATACGACGTCGTCGTCGTCGGAGGCGGCCACGCCGGCGCAGAAGCATGCGCCGCCGCCGCCCGCTCCGGCGCCCGCACAGCGCTCGTAACGCCCTCCCTCTCCAACATCGGCGTGTGTTCCTGCAACCCCAGTTTCGGCGGAATCGGCAAGGGCACCATGATGCGCGAAATCGACGCTTTGGATGGTGTCGCGGGACGCATAATCGATAAAGCTGGTGTGATGTTTCGAGTGCTCAATCGATCAAAGGGGCCCGCTGTTTGGGGTCCTAGGGCGCAGATTGATCGGGATTTATACCACAAGTATATGCGGGAGGAGTTGGTGGCGACGAAGAATTTGAGTATTATTGAGGCGAAGGTGGAGGATATTGTTGTTTCGAGGGATGAGATAGAGCAGAATGCGCATTCGGCGGGGAGGATTGTGGGGGTTAGATTGGATTCGGGACAGGTGATTCCTACGACTAGGGTGGTGATTACCACTGGCACATTCCTGGGAGGAGAGATTCATATTGGCCTCGAGGCATATCCGTCCGGACGAATGGGTGAAGCGGCCACGCATGGTTTAAGCGCTTCGTTACGACAAGCAGGTTTTCAGCTTGGTCGATTGAAGACAGGGACGCCACCGCGATTGGACAAAAAGTCGATTGATTTTTCATCACTTGAAGTTCAGCGTGGAGATTCTCCGCCAAATCCGTTTTCGTTTATGAATAAGACTACACAAGTGAGCGACGAGGGTCAGTTGACTTGCTGGATGACGCATACCAACGAAGCGACCCATGATATTATAAGAGCCAATTTGGATAAATCGATCCATATTCGCGAAACGGTCAGAGGGCCGCGGTATTGTCCGTCGCTCGAGGCTAAGATTATTCGATTCAAGCACAAAAAGGAACACCAGATATGGCTTGAACCAGAGGGATTTGCGCCTAATGAAGTCATTTATCCTAACGGAATATCAATGACGGTTCCTGTGGAAGCACAGGAGGCCATGTTACGCACAATCCGTGGCCTGGAAAATGTGCGCATGCTCCAGCCTGCATATGGGGTGGAATACGACTATATTGATCCCCGGAATCTGAAACCGACACTAGAGACCAAACTTATCGGTGGGTTGTATCTGGCTGGCCAGATCAACGGTACTACTGGATACGAAGAGGCAGCTGGTCAGGGTATTTTGGCTGGCACGAACGCCGGTCTGGCTGCACAGGGCAAGGCGCCTATGGTACTTACCCGAGCAGACGGCTACATTGGCATTATGGTCGATGATCTGATTACACGAGGAGTCTCAGAGCCGTACCGCATGTTTACTTCTCGCAGCGAGTTCCGGATTTCAAGTCGCTCTGATAACGCCGACCTCCGTCTTACGGCCATGGGCAGAGAGGCATCTGTTGTATCAGACGAACGATGGAACCATTTCTCAGAGACCAAGGCACAAATTGAGGAACTCTCACAACTACTGGAAAACACGCGATACACATCAAACCAGTGGTCGCGCATGGGCTTCCAGACCAGGGTAGACACTTCCTACCGCAGTGGTCTCGACATGCTCTGCGTCGAAGGTATCAACATCGATTCCCTCATTCCACACATCACCTCCCCCAACGGCACCACATATACATCCTCCTCATTCGACCCTGAGATCAAGAAACGGGTAACCATTGAAGCACAATACGCACCCTACATCAAACGACAATCTCTGATGGCTGAGAAATTCAGACGAGAAGAACGAATGCTCCTCCCGCCGAATATGGATTATTCGGCTGTTCATGGGTTGAGTACGGAGGAAAGACAGGCATTAGAACGCGTGAGACCAGAGAATATTGGCATGTTGAGACGGATTGAAGGGATTACGCCGTCGGGTGCGGTCAGGATTATGATGTATCTTCGCAAGGGGCGGTTGTTGGCTGCTACGGAGGATGAGGTGAGGGAGATGGCTTCTGTATAGATAGCTATCTTATGTATTATATCTTTTTTTGATTATAGAGCATAGCGCGCGTGGGTTGGCATATATGTACAATACAATTATCTTTCATCCATAAGTGATCCTCCTATAGCCAAACCCTAAGCCATCCTCTGGCCCCACATACGTCGTGCGGAGAGCTTCTTCAGCAACCCCGGATTTGTCAACTCTTCACCTCAAGGCAATTCTTTGTTCTCATCATCCAATGACCGATCCTCAACCAAGATGGAAATATTCGGCAGTCCTCCAACAAACATAACCGCGCTGTCACCATCGTCAGCCGCGCGCGATCCTCGAGTCCAACTCCCCACAACCACCGATCCTCCAGGCCCGAACAATCCTCCCAAACAGCTCGTATGGCTTGTACGTCCCTTTCCCCCTTTTGTTCTGATACGAGGCTAACGTGACGGGTGTAAAAAAAAGATATTCGGCGCAACAGGCCACATGGGCCGCTCCCTCGCCAAAGCCGCCCTCCTACACAACGACCTCGTCGCCGCCGTCGGCCGCACTTTCGAAGACAGCCACGAATCAATGCAACGCATGGCCACTGAAAACGAAAACTGTTTGGGGCTATTATGTGACGTCCGCGTCCGCGAGACAATCAGCGAAGTCCTTGAACGCACTATCGCGCATTTCGGGCGCGTCGACATCATCGCGAATTGTTCCGGGTACGGCGTTATTGGTGCCTGCGAAGATCAGGATGATTATGATATTCGCAATCAGTTTGAGACGAATTTTATGGGGACACTTAATATAATTCAATTGTCGTTGCCGTATTTCCGAGACAGGAGAGCGGGCAGATATGTCATTTTCAGCTCTACGTCGGGTGCGCTTGGTGTTCCGGGCCTGGGCCCGTATTGCGCATCAAAGTACGCGGTTGAAGGGTTGATTGAGAGTATGCTTTACGAGATTGACAGTTTCAATATCAAAGTCGCCCTGATTGAGCCGGGCCATGTTCGACGGGACGATGTTACGACGACCAAATTGACGCCGAATACGTGGGATAATCCGCCGCCTCATCTTCCGGCTTACGGTCATTTCTTTATTAAACCTACTAGTGAGCCGTACCGCACCAATTCGTCGCCGGCAGCGCATGCGCGGCGTTTATTGCTTTGGTTGGGAGATAAACAGCCCGTTAGTGCTGTGAAAGCTGCTGAATTGGTGTGGCAGTTGGGGCACTGCTCGTTTCCGCCGTTGCGTTTACTTCTAGGGTCATATGCAGTTGATAGTATCCGTGACAGGTTACGGTGCATTACGGAGGAGATTGAGGATTGGAAGTATCTGAGTTTTTCACTTGCGGGTCAGGAGATCCCCGGCGAGTCTAATGCTGGTTATCACAAGTCGCCGACTTACAGGAGTGAGGAGAACGAAGATGGTCCTACGACGGGCTAGACGCAATAACAAGTTTTATTGACAAGACTCTCTCTGTTGATGGACTACTTCTTATTGCCCTTGTATCGCACTCCATGAGTGAGAAGGAGATACTTTGAAAAGAAATCCGTCGCAAACTCGTCAAAGGCGTCATACGTGGCTCCGAGACGATACGCAGCAGCGATGCCAGAAACGCAAGCTACTTCATGCATGTTCTATAAAAAAGTCAGCTTGAAACAGTTGTCCCGTTATAGGAATGACTTACCACCAAAGTCCAGCTACCACCGAACAACGTGCGATTCTTGCCATTGATGAACATGATCCCCGGCACAACACGGAGATAATGCTGCCATCGATGGCCCAACTGCCGCCACCATTTCCGTTCTATGACCTTGTCATCCTTGATATCGTCGATTGTCCACAGATGCTTTTCGGCGTCGTTCAAGAAAATAGTCTGAAAAACGTGGCGGTCATGCTCTGGCGGCGCAGAGCCATCTTCAAGACCCTCCCGAAACTGATACTGATAGTTTGTGCAGTCAAATCCCATCTCTATTCTGTCGAGATGCGTCGGGTAGGCGTGTGTATAATACATGGGCTGGAACCCGATCCAACCATCTTCGTGCCGTTGAGGCTTGCTTGTGGCGAATGCGATTTGATCTTTGCGTTCTTTGGATGTTGGGTTGGCGCATAGTTCGTCGCGGTATTGGCTTTCGAAGATGCTTTGAAAGTACTTTGAGTCTGAGTGGGTGACTGTGATGTCGTTGTAGTATCGCGCACCGCCCAGAACCCACTTTTCCTTCCAGGTTGCATGTCGACCGAGCAGTTTCAGCGTATCTTCTGCCTGGGTGCACAAAACAAGCTCATCAAACTCCTCTTCTATCACCTCTTCGATATTTGTGTCAGACAACAGATCAGTCACATTCGACTGCTCCCTCGCATGCTCATCGAGTTTATTGCGTCGTGTCCTCAGAACAACCTTCTTCTTATCCCGCTGAAGTATTTCCACCTCACAATGCATCCTAAACCTGACCCCCTTCGCCCTGAGGTCCTCGGTCCAATCCCGATAAAACGCCCCGAGATTCGGAAAAGTATACATAGCCGGCAAATTCGGCAGCAACGTATCCGGATCATACTCCCAAAGACTCATATTAGGATCATCAAACAATCTCTCCAACAGACCCGCCGGCACATTCGGCGTCTGATTCCCTGTTCCCAAAAACAGCGCCAATAACGGCAGAACCATCTTATTACTAAAATCCGTACTGAACCTACACAGCTTCAGCAGCATTAAAACAGGCAATATTCCGGTGACAGGCAGGGTATATTTAACCCATTTCAACACCTTACCCAACTTCTTGATTTCGGCCGAACATTTATCAACCAACGGGCTAGGAAACACATTCGTCCAGAAATTATCCTTCCCTTTTCCGAAGGATACCTGCAGTTTCACTTCATGCGGCGAATACCCGTACCTCCGGAAGAAGTTGAATGTATGATGGAAAATCCCCGATCCTCCTTGAACGCCATCGTTGAGCCAGGAAGCGCCGTATTTGTTGTCGTCTAGATCGATGGAGGTTGCTTGGCCGCCGATGTGTTGCGCGGTCTCGAAGATGGTAACGTCGAATTTGTGGGGGTGGGAGGCGAGGGTTGCTGCGCAAGACTTTACGTACCTTGCTCGTCAGTTTATTTTCTGGAAAACTTGTGTGTGTTGGGGGGGTTTCGGAACGTACCATCCCAGCGGCTCCGGCGCCTATAATGGCAACTCTCTTCTTTTTGTCTGGCATGGTGATAATCTGTCTGTATCTCAGCGAATTGTAATCGAAGAGCACCCCGATCGTGAAAGATTCTTTGCATATATCTATATATATTTCCCTACATTCTTCATACCAATTCTCTCATATAAAGATTGCGATCCATGACCGCAAATGACGTCGGGATCAGATTGCGGCGCGCTTATCGGGCGGTGGAGATCGATCGATAACTTTATCTTAGCTTAGGATCGTTTTACTCTCACTCTAATACTATACGTATTCAACTCTATTATTATGGTAGTAAATATAGGTAATAATATACACTCTTCATTCAAACACACTTCCACTACGAGCGATGAACCACCAACAACACGTCAGAACTGCACCTGACAAAACAACATTTTATCTGGATATCACAACAAGCAATATTCGCTCAAGACGAATCAAAGCAAACAGAAAGCAAAACTCAAGGCCGTTTCACGATGAAAATCATAGACAACAGCAAGCTGTGCGTCGTCCGCTGTGGTGTTATCAATCCTTGCGAAGTTTCTCCTCGACCAAAGCACGGAGCTCTTGAGCAGATGGCATAGACGCCGTGGCGCCGTTCTTGCGCATCTCTTCAATGTCTTCCGAGATCTCTTTGATCGCGTCATCGACTTCCTTCTCCAGATCGTTCGGAAGACCGAGCACAGGAGCATCGGCGCTCACTGTTCGTGTCAACGCTGGACGGCTGCGTTTCTTCTGTTTCGCGCTGAGATAGGCCCTAGCAGGGCTGGCGAAGAACGCCGTTGCAGCAGCAACGCTAACAATACCATAAAAGTACACATGACCCCACACCGCAATTGTGCCTTTGAAGGATAGAAGAACGAATGGGGCGACAGTGAAGCTCATGATCAGTTGAGTCACGAACCAGGACGCCACGTCATAATAAGGCTTCAGTGCGGTTGGCTTGGACCCGTCTGGGCTCAAGAAGAAAGGACGAACATAGCGTCGGAAGTCTGGAAGAGAGTTAGAATAAATTCATGCATAAAAAGGATAAGACGCACTCTTTGCCACAGTCTGGACGAAGGAAGCCAAAATGAATGCCATATAATACCCAGGATAGAAACCATGCCAAAACGCGCTGGTACTGAAGGTTGCCAAACTAGCCCTGAAACCCGGCTTCTTGCCCTTGGGAGTGACTCGCAAGTACACGTAGTTACGCAGCCAGTGGTTGGTATTCTTGTTCCAGTTCTCAAGATAACCTCTGGTGTTTTGCGCCGTCTCCAAACCCCAAGGGTTGACATTCTCTAGACGGTCCCAGAATACCTTGCCTGTCTTTGCGTCGAAACCATTGTATCCGAGGCCTGATAGAATACAAGCACCTTCAGTCAGGTACCAGCAACCGTAGTACTTGAGCCGGGTCACGAGCCCAAGCATATACAATTGCCAGATACGGCGTGGGAGAGAGTAGGTCTCGTATTCGTCGCTGAAGTAAAACGAGAACGGGTAGTTAGGGGCCAGCTGCACAAAAGCCAGAACCCAGATTATACCCATGATCATCTTTTTCAAAGCTGGGCGACCACTACGTGGAATCTTTCTCTTCTTCCGAGTAGGGGGTACTTTCGAGGGATCAGTATCGGGAGGAACTTCAAAGAGCGTTGTATCGATCCAGCGGCGATAGTCGACATAGTCGAAAGCAGGACCCGCAAAGAGTGACGGAAAGAATAGCACGTAGCCAGCATAGTCTAGTATACTAGGGAATTTCCTGATCGCCGCATACTTCTGAGCATCTGTAAGGTCTTTATCCGGGAGACGACCATCGTGCACGTTCCAGCAGAATGCCGAGAGTTTCATAACAAGCACCATTTGAGGTCCAGTGATATCAACAACCGATGGATCATCTGCAATCTGGCGATAAATGTGGCTGATTGACATGTGTCCCATCAAAAAGGTGAAGCCGATCCAAGGCATCAGAGAACCATCGATGTAGTACGCAATGAGATAGGTGGCTACGGAGCTATACGTCAACGTGAGCAAGCCACCCCAGAGCTCGTACAAGCCGAGGATGTAGAACAGAGACACGGCGATGATGAAGACATTCTTTTTCCAAGGGTCTTTGTCCGGGATTCGCTTGAGTATGGCGGCCAACGGGTAGGAGAGGAGAAAGGATCCGATGAGTTTGACTGTATGAAGGATCGATCAGTATGTGCCTTCTGCGCAAGCCGATGCCACTTACCTTCGTCAACAGATGCTCCAAGTATGTTTGCCGCCCCGACAAAAGCTGTACACAGATTTCGTTAGTTGTATTTGGCGGCGGGAAGAAGTATAAAAAGTTCTTACGGGCGTCAATGTAAGCGCGGAGGGCAGCCATGGCGGGCTTTTGCCAATGGTCTGTCTATTTGATAAGGTGAGACTCAGTCATTCAAGGAGGTAAACGAGAGTAAGAATAGAAGAAGAAAGACGAAGTTGTATCAATTGATGGAAGGTGGAAAATGAAGCGGGAGCGATGCCGTCATGTGCTGGGGGAAGGAGGACTTTTTGTTGAGTGACCGCCTCAACTGACCCGCTAAGTAACTCCTCATAGTATTTAGTATGTACAACTACATCTCGACATCAGCCTGTCTCTGACAGACCAACAAATCTCATTCGATGTCGCGTCCTATGGACTTAGAGTAATCTATTGATTATTGTTCCACACATGGTATCTTTATGGAGTACGGTAAAACCGGGTTATAACGAATTTGGTTACAACGAATCCCATACAATCTAACGAAATCTATTCTCCTTGAAAGTCGCGGGTTACAACGAATAGCTACGACATAACGAATTTCAGATGACATCTCGGGTGGCCGCCCTATATAGTAAATATCATGCTGCTTCGGCCTATCAGAGCCTCCGTTCTCCCCTCGGCGGGCGAGCTTATGACCAGCTTCACTTTCGCTTTCTTTGACACTTGTATACACGACTGCAGTACACCCATCTACAACCGGCCTCTACCAATATCCATCCAATCAACCAGCGCGCGCATTCACAATGGATGTCGTCGCAGCAGTGTCCGGGTACCTTTCCCGGATGGTGTCTGTCGGCGACTCATCTACAGCAGGCACCTCGTCGTCCAAGATGAAGATTCTCCTTCTTGATAGTGAGACAGTGGGCAACACGTTTTATCGACTTATCAAATTCGTGCTGACTGTATAATGCCAGGTTCCGATCGTTTCGACAGCGATTACGCAATCGGCCCTCCTCAATCATGAAGTCTACCTCGTCGATCGATTGGATAACCAGGCACGAGAAAAAATGCGACACTTACGGTGTATATGCTTTGTGCGCCCGTCGCCGAATTCGATACAACTGCTTATTGACGAGTTACGAGCCCCGAAATACGGAGAATACCACCTGTTCTTTACGAATATCATTCGCAAGTCATCGCTCGAGAGGCTTGCCGAGGCAGACGATCATGAAGTTGTGCGCGTGGTTCAAGAGCAGTTTGCGGATTTCATCGTGATCAACCCTGATCTGTGCTCACTCAATCTGGGATTCCCGTTAAACCGAATATGGAGTAACAGCCCCGATGTGTGGAATAGCGATGCGCTACAAAGGGCGACAGAAGGCGTGATTGCTATGTTACTCGCGTTGAAGAAGAACCCGTTAATTCGATACGAGAAAAACAGTCTCATGGCTAAGAAGCTGGCCACAGAAGTCCGCTATCAATTGACTCAAGAAGAGCAGCTCTTTAACTTCCAAAAAACCGATACTCCTCCTATTCTCCTTATCCTCGACCGACGAGACGATCCGATAACACCTCTCCTCACACAATGGACTTATCAGGCTATGGTACATGAGCTGATTGGTATTCACAATGGACGAGTCGATTTACGCGATGTTCCCGATGTTCGACAGGAATTGCAGGAAATAGTACTATCGCAGGATCAAGATCCGTTTTATAAGAAAAATATGTACCAGAATTTCGGTGATTTGGGAGGGAACATCAAGGAGTATGTTGAGCAGTATCAAGCCAAGACACAAAGCAATATGAGCATCGAATCAATTGCAGACATGAAACGATTCGTGGAGGATTATCCGGAGTTCCGAAAGTTGTCCGGAAACGTCAGCAAACATGTGACTCTAGTTGGCGAGCTGAGTCGTCGTGTTGGCGAGGACAATTTGTTGGATATCAGTGAATTGGAGCAGAGCCTGGCATGTAACGATAACCATGCCAGCGATTTGCGCGTAAGTTTCTTCGAAGCCAGCTTCTAGTCGATTCCTACTGACATGTCGCAGTCACTACAAAGAATAATCCAACTGCCCTCTGTCAAAGCTGAAAATAAGATCCGCCTGGTCGCACTATATGGCATACGTTACGAGAAGCAACCCAACAACTCACTGCCAGTTTTACTTGATCTGCTCTCCGCTGCTGGTAATGTCCCCCAACATGAAGTAAACATTATCCCCAAGCTCCTTGCATACCATCACTCTCTACAGGCACCCCCAGTTGCAGGTGGCTTTTCCGACCTTTTTGAGTCTGCTTCTTTGTTCTCGGGTGCTCGTGACCGATTCAGGGGATTGAAAGGTGTCGAGAACGTCTACACTCAACACTCGCCTCGACTAGAGGCAACACTACAGAATCTCATCAAAGGCAAACTAAGAGAGCTACAATATCCCTTCTTGGAAGGTGGAGGACATACAAGGGATAAGCCGCAAGATATTATCGTTTTTATGGTAGGCGGAGCAACATACGAGGAGGCCAAATTGATTGCCCAGATCAATGCCAGCTCTCCTGGGATTAGGGTTGTTCTTGGAGCGACCACAATTCATAATAGCACGACATTCTTTGAGGAAGTCAACGATGCAGTGAGCAATTGGCCGGAGCCGACTCCTGGTTCAGCGGCAGGACGGTTGCGAAGGGAGCTGGGACGGTGATAATACTTTCAGTGGATGATTAGCAAGGCGTTGGCGTTGTATGGAGTAGTCCTTATGATATAGTTGCTCGTATGTAGATACATACTCATACATCGTTACTTTCACATATGTTCTACCACGATTCTGGAGGAAGACTATTCAGGGTGTAACATACCACATATTCTTGTCTAGATATCATGTTATCTACGTATAGATTGCAGGATCGCCTCCGTGCAACAAGGCTGAACGACCTTGAGACGCAAGCAGCCATATAAGCCATATGAGCTCTGTAATATTAATTCGAAGGACTCCAAACATACACACAAGACTAAGTCATATTTAACCAAAGAAAACAAAACCCGGCCACTTTAGCTAATGCTGGATATGAGGTGCAGCATGATGTATCCATTCCCAGGTCCAAGTAAACACATCCATGCATTTTATACATGAGACTAATGCATGTATGCAACGCACAGTAAAGTTCAGAATTGACTTTCTGTGTGACGATACTATAAATCGATCACTAGCAACACGTACGTACGGCAGTACTAGTACGTACATTCATAGTTTTAGAGCCAGGATTTGGGAATTGACTCAATCCATGTCAATATCAACTATATTTGGCTGTACTATAACCAGGTCTCCGGCACTTACTCGTAGTACCACCGATAGCACGTGTATATAAGACCATAATAGGAAAAAGAAGGCCCTGTCAAGCTATGTTTCATCATTCTTTAGAACCTTGTGCCAGGCCCTGGCACTTAGGCAGCTAGGGTAGGCAAAGTGGAAACATTCGAAGGGTACATATTGATGTTACATTGAGGGATATCGGACTAGAGTTTTAGGGCTATCCTTCTGGAAGGCTGAAGCAAGCCCTCTCGGATCACTTACAGTAGTTATTGAGTTAAAAATCTAGGTTAGCTGCATATCATTGTTACATGCTTTAGTGTTTATTTTAATCTGTTTATTGTTATTGTTGAGGTATATTTCAAGGAATTAAACGATTGGGGCGTCATTGTATTCAGAGCATGTGTCACTAGGTATGGAGCTCTACAGGATTGTCTGATCGATCAGGAGTAGACTGGATCAATATAGACTTCTGGAGTCTTCCTGAGCGGTATTTGTCAAATGTTGCATCTAACCCCCTCCAAGATAAGAACTCAGCAATATTTGTTCGTATGCAAGTAGCCCTATTCAAAACCCCTGGGCTGACATACAAGCACGTACTACGTAACTACCGACTTCCGAGATTATAGTTGACGATTAGGTTTGATCAGGATTGTGAATCGGAGATGATGAAGGTTGGATAATTGCCTAATCGGGCAACTACTGGGCCTGTCAGTGGAGTAGCCCTAAGTCTGCCTTTGTCTATAGTTCTAGTCTCTGAAAAGACAATCTGAAGTATTTCTTGTTATCTTTAATGTTATTGAATGTGGTTTTGGCGATATCATCTGGATTGGCTAGGAGTGATATCGTCTATAGAACGGTATCTACTTGTTCGACTACAGATGATGGCAGCCAAGCGGAATATAGAAGAAACAAGCAGCAAATCAGGGACCAATCTTATACCAGCTATATGCAATGTTTGATACCTTGGTACTCACTGACAGTGACATGAAACGGTCGTCTAATTCTACTCTCCCATCATCCCCGTCGTGATGACCTCAGAAAGCCCCAATGGTGTTGAACAGAAACGATAGAAACATCTAACGACTCGCGAATTCACTCAATTCAATTTAGATATCTAATCATAGCAAGTATAAGGTAGATTGTACTCGATAATCGAATCTCGTAGCTCTTCTACCCATTTGGACCCAAACTCCCATCATCTCTATTCAGGTACGGTGATGATGTATCAGATCCGCTCGAACTTCTCATCGAAGTTATGGAAAACGTACGTAATTCGATGATCAATTGGGCTTGAAACGAATCTAGAGCCCGATGTTGACGGAGAATTCGGTGAAGGGATGGGATTTGTCACTGTGTCTAAACTACGAACGTCGCTGGATATTTCTCGTAGCGTTAGGACGACTACGTAGTGACAGCTAATTAGCTCCTTAATTAGTGCATTCTTCAACCTGGTCGCTCTAACAATGGTCAGCGTCCATCATGCCATGCCATGCAACAAGACTGATTCAGTAGACTGCATATCTAGTGCCTTGCTCTGAAGGTCTGATCGCCTCACAATCATGCCGTGTCTCAACTTATTTCACTCTATCATTCTCTTGACAGGAGCACTCTCGAGCCCATTATCATAGTTATCATCACAAGTGCAAGTCCTTGATCATCATCGTCGTCACATGAATATCACACCACGTATGCACTCCATACTGATCAACAATCAAGCCTTGCAGAATCCCCAAGGGCCAAAAAAGTCAGAAAAGTGGTGTTAAACAGTGGGTCTTATCTATAGTACTATAAAATAGCCCTATTAATCTATTTCTGCCCTTGTACGTACAATGTACATACGTAGTACGTAACTCAATCACGATTAAGATGTAGATTTAAGTGTCATGTGGGATACGTTGAAATCTTCAGCGTGATCTCGATGCGATGAGCTCGCTGGGCAGCAAGAATAGGCGGCCTAGATAACTAGTGCGTCGACTTGACCGTTGCGAATCTCCATCGTCTACTCGTTTCAGCCCCCTCACTCCCCGTTTTTTCATGTCTTTCTTCCCCCTCTCTCATTTCCTAATCAGGCACTCCGTGCCAGTCACCGTGCCAAATCTCGCACAACTTCCAGGGAAAGGAAAGGCGTACCTACTGTCGGAAATGAATATTCGACTAATTACGACCGTAAGTAAGCGAGGCGTAATTCCATATCAGACTATGGAGTAGAAAAGAAGAAAAAAACATGATAGGCCGCCAGAAACACCAATCCAATGGCAATAATGACCGTTTCTTTTTATTTCTAGTGGTTGTGCTTTGACAACGGCTATCTAGTATAAAGCTGCTGAACCATTAATCAATGACCAGTGACAACCCGCTAGCTGCACTAAAGACCTAGAGAGTCGAAGAAACTAACCACTGCAGTGACTGCAGAAAATACAGACAATCTCTGGCCTAGATCATTATTGACCGCTCTTGCGGATCCGCTTCTCGTTCCCCTCACAGGACGTCCAACTTCCTAGGCATTTGCACTCGCCAATTGACAGTGGCCACAGTAAGTGATCAAATCCCGGAGATGCGTTCGATGGCGTCCTATCAGTAGCGAGACGAAGCGAGTAACAGAACTAACTAATTAGTACTCCGTAGCTACGATATCTACTCCGTAGGCGGACTCTAGAGCTAGCTAGAGCAGTGGGGTAGCAAATAGCCAACATGTGAAGAAGGTACGTAGTCGGTTACTTAGCACTTAAGAAGCTAGGCGCAGCTAAGAAATCGACTAAATATGAAAAGCGTTGAGACTTAGGTTTAATAAGTTAGACTTTGAGTGGATTCTGGAGTACG
This sequence comes from Talaromyces liani, assembly GCA_022814505.1. Classification (NCBI taxonomy): domain Eukaryota; kingdom Fungi; phylum Ascomycota; class Eurotiomycetes; order Eurotiales; family Trichocomaceae; genus Talaromyces; species Talaromyces liani. The sequence goes on from JAKLNL010000040.1 coordinate 85,064, forward strand.
CCTTTTTTTCACGGAGAAAGCATTCCGAGATGATCAGGCGACTAACTTAGTAAAAAGTCGAGATGAGTTGCTGTTGGATGCATGCTGGGACCCGGTGGGCCGGGAAAAAGGAGCGAAAAGACCCCGAGAAGAGAGATGGCTTGGTGTTCGACGATAATTGTCAGGAGGGAGTGTTGAAGTTGGCTTTGCCCGGGTGGTTTGATTGGTTTGGAGTACGCTTGAGCCTTGTGCAGTATGGAGTACTGTAAGTAACTAATACCGGTATTACGGGTATTCGCTTACTTACCACTTATGTACTAGTAGCGTTGCTGTACGTATTATTACATATACTATTGTCCATATACGGGTGAGGACTTAGGGCTAATGATTGAAGCCGAAAACAGCCATACTTGCTAAGTAGACGTCACGACTGTCTGGAATCGTCAGATCTCGAAGAGAACAACAATATCATCGTTCACTCCAGCCTGCTACTCATGAACAATAGATCATCGAACTCAAATTGCTACTAACTAAGGTACCTGACTCGGTCACTCGTCTAGTAAAGAGTCGGAATCCTCATAGATCGACCATCTAGATCCAGGAAGAGTACCAACCAATCACAATCCCGAAATATCTAGACTCCATGTTAGTTCAACTTAGTTGTGCCGTGTTACACAGTCTAGTAACGTGTCGTACAAGATCAAACCTAGTCTCGATCTATGGCATTTTATACGACAATCCTATTATTGTACAGGCACAATTGAGTTTTGTCTTTCAACGGAGCGCCGAATTGTCGGGTCGCGCTGTTTATGCGAGCTGTTGGTTTAGTTTCTTTGCTTTTTGTAATCCTTGTCTATTATTGCGCAGTCAAGTTACTACTATTGGGTATCTCTATCTTGACAAATAACTCCATACTCTCGTTAGAATAGAACAGAGCCAACAGACAGCTTAAGCTTCAGCTATAGGATAGCACATAGATGCACGCTCAAATTACTATGGGCGATCGCAAAGGCAGATTATGCGTCTCCACTGACTGCATGTACTCCGCAATATCTGCATGAGAATCGAAGCATGCGGTTGGTCCAACAAAAACCAACATTCTGTCTTGAATCGGTACTATAGGAGTAAATCGTAGAAAGTACGGAGTATGAATGGGGAAATGCATCAGCTGGTGGGAACTGAAATCATGCATCGGGATATCTGGGGCTCTAGGGGCGTAAGACTATACGAAGATACCTAGTAACCTAGTTACATACCTACAATTGGCATTCACCTATTCTAGGTAAATCATCAGGTACATTTGATAGCGAGTAATGAGCACAATATTGGGCCGCAAGTGGCAAATCCGTTAGTTTAGTGCTTACTACTAAGTCATATTGATAGAGATCGAATCGCGATGATCATCAAAAATCGTATGATAGACATAGCTGTGTGTCGCTAATGCTATAACAACTAACGATCTGTCGGTTAATACTTAATACGTACTACTATGTAGTAAACTTTCAGGGCCGTGACTTTTCCGAGACAGGAAACTCAAATCATGATCCCAATCTTGAGAATTTAATCAATTTAGACTTCTTGACTAAGGAAATCCTTACAAAGTAAAACCCAACGTCGTTCGTCGGCTGTTCTCGTTCTTCCCCGTAAGTAGGTAGGTACATAGTTACTAGCTGCCAAGATTGGCGACCGTTTGAGCTCTGGAAAGGACATTCTTATTTCGATTTTTGGCCATTATGAGATCAGGCACCGATCGTATCCGTTCAGTGTTTACGTCGTCATCTGTGACGCTTTCTCGCGGAAGATGGCGGCTGATAGTATATCATTCTGAAGTAAGGTACCTGGGAACAAATATCTAAGCATCCGCGGCTTAGATGAAAGCTTGTCGGTGTCTCGATCGTAATGGATTGATTGTTTTCCATGGACAGAACTACCAATGTCGCTAGATTTGGAACTTGCTCATGTGACCATGGTCCGCTTCAGGAGTGACGCAAATCGTAATAGCCGGCTGACTCCGTGTCCTTTCTGTCCCTCATGGTAATATCCGTAGAGTCGGTGGGCGTGTGTTCAGTATGAATGTGGTCGAGTATCGCAGTATGTCTGTCTCTGTGTCAACGAGCATCTGGTCTGCTTCGAACGTAAGCCAATTATAGCACGTAAAATATATGATCCACTAAGGTGCGTTAGTGTATTAAATACACGCTAGTCGTTTTCAACGCAATACAAAACAATACAGCATTCCGTACCATGCAGACATAATACACCTCCCAAAACGGATCTGATATGCACCAGATCCGGCGTCACGACTCTGTCGCATGGCAATCAAGAATGTAATGCAACCAAGATCCGACTCCTCGATCTCAAATACCACAATCCGATCGATGATGAGCACTGCATTTGCCTGCCATTGAATGTCCAGCATATTCATTCCGGAACAGGACTAGGCTCGACCACTCGGTATTGTGACTGTTGAAAACCGAGCCTAGACAGTATTACGTACCTCCTGAGTCGACCCATCCAATATTGGTGATCCATGTCTATGATCCATGCAAGGCCTACGGATGCTTTCATCCAACGATCCAATGATACGCTGGAGGATTGGGAACCCCACACACGCTGTCCATACCGCTGGATCATGCACGTAAAGCTGATGAGGATCCCATAGGGATGAATACGAGAACTGGGAGTTGAAAAAGGTTGAAAAGGGGGAGAGAAAAGAGACGAAACGAAACGGAGATCTGTTCTCCGTTAGGAGGTGTCAAGTATGCGCACGGAGTACACCGCACTCGCAGAGACCACACGGCGTAATCGAACGTGCCAAGACCTAGGACGTGAAATGCCAAGACATGGCAATTGTCTCTCGCAATCTTGAATCTTCAGCGAGCTTCCCTCCAAGTCCACATGGTATGTATGTACGTAGTACTACGTATGTACCACTCTACGAGTCTACGGAGTGTACCCCTCATAATATGGTACTAATTACAAGCAATTAACTAAGCTTCAAACCCTCACACAAACTTTCTTCAACTAAGTTAACCGATATAAACATCCCCTGGACCCGACCTTGCCCCCCTTCCATGTCAGTTGGGGCCTGTAGGCTGTTGGGCCCTTGACAAAAGTCAAAAAGTCAAAAGCTAAATTACTTAGTAACTTTGTCTAACAACTTGACAAGCAAAGTTAAGGGTAAGATCTCGGACCTTTCTTTTTTTTTTCCCCCTTTAGTATTTACGTCTGACTACTCCGTACGGAGTAGGAAAAAATGATTTGAGTTACGAGATTTGATTTGTTGGGTTTGCTTTGCTGCTTTGCATATATTTTACAAACGTCTTTGTAATTTATGTACGAGTACGTACGCCATACAGGTCCTAACAATGGCCGTCGGTAACCGGCCGCGTATGTAGTTAGTTATGTAGCCGCTGAGGTAAGACGGATTATTCCGGCCATTATCGTAAGTTATCATTCTGACATTCTCTGTTGATTTCGTATGCATTATTGCCTCGTATATACATTCTTAGAGAGATCTCTCTCAGCTGGCACTACGTAGTAAGCAGCTACTGTCATGTCCTCTGCAGCGATAGTGACTCGATTTTAACTATTTCCGGGGGTGAGCATCGCTATTCAATAATGTTACTGATAATTGTGGGTCAACCTTAACTCTGCTCTTTTGAACTTTGACTTTTGACTGACAGTTTGACTGCTAGGAAGCTATGTATCGGACTGTTCGGACAAAGGACTGGTCTCCGTAAATTTCAAATTCGCGATAGGAAATCGAATTAAATGCATTCTGACTGGTCAGCCGGTTATGTAATTTATAGACGTAATATAATACGTACTACGTATGTGACAGCCTATGCGGATGCATGCAAACACAACGCGGCAATTCGTACCAGATTCAGAAAAGTACGGGTTACCAAGAACCAAGGTTTTGCTTTTTGCTTTTGTGTGCTAGGAGAGGGGATCCACCCACGCCAGTCTTCCCGGCGGCCTCTTCCTCGGGACTGGACTAGGCTGTTTTTATTTTACTGCGTACTTTTGAGTTGCATATATGCGATAGTAGCATGATGGACGAAGCTTAACTGACACTACAACAACTCTACAAGGCAATTTCATCATATCTCCGTACGCATCTCTCTACGGAGTCCTAGATACAAGATAAGGGGACAATTCCTAACGTCTCCACGTACTGCAAAACTACTGTACGTATGAGACTAACGTACGGTGACGGTCTCTTGGGACCAAATTACAGCCTCTCATTGGCCACATCCTCCATAGTCGGGTAGCTTCCTCCAATCACGCATGCAGGTCGGCTACCGCTTTCTCTGAGTCTCCACTCTTGCCCGATCGTACTCCGTACTCATAGTAGACATCGTAGCCAAGGGCCAAGGCCAAGGGAGAGAAAAGGTGGCTCGGAGACATGACGCTAAGCCAGACCTGGCATAGAAGCATATTTCTCTTGTAGTTGTACGGAGGAGCCCGTCTCTAATTCGCCCCTTAGGCTATTGGGGTACTTCGCTCGCGACTTGTTACCCAAGTAGCTACCTGCTACCTGGCTGGCGCAGTGGCTGGTGGCTTTGATTGCGCTATGACAAGCGACTAGTGCAAATGCATCTGCACTGGACTGGCACTTTCGCTTGCACCTGCACTGGTCCTGCAGTGAGTCAATGGACGAGTCGTCACTAAGGTAAGTTATGTAGTCTAAACGGAACGCTGAACTCGAGAGTCGAAAGTTGTAGTCCTGACCTGGTGCTTGGCCCGCTGTCCAGCTCCCGTGCTAAGCCACATACAGAGCAGTGCGACTGACCGACCGCACTAAACTAAACTAGCCTCAGTCACCAGAGCTAGTCAGCTAGAGGGGGCCGGCCTAGTCGTATTAGTGGGACTAGATAATCTCAATTTCCACTTGCTAGTTCGTTCCAAATTTGCTGTGCGTCCGCTGTTGCAACTTGCAGCCACCACTGTAAAATATGTATCGCAATTCGCGACCGTCTTCACTGTTCAGCTTCAAGGTCATCTAAACATGTTGCCATGCGACAAACTTTCTGCTTAGCGCGCGACTGATATCGCCACTATTTGATCCTGCATTGCTCAGACTACAAGCCGCTCAGCCTCAACCTATCTAACGTTGAAGGTACAAACTTACAAAGTGATTTGACAAAGGAGGAGCATAACGACCATGCGCATGGGCAGCGGGTCTCGCCTCTGTGGCCACTGGCGGGACACGAAGGAGGAGAAGAAATAACCGGCGGTGGCTCACGTATCCCCTCCAACATTGATGATCTCTCCGAAATGCCTCCTCTTTTTCATCGATAACATTATTGGATCGGGATTCCCGACCTTTGGCTTATGTATGTACGTAGTGGCTGGAACATGGTTTGATGTAAATCAAGTCGACAAAATCATGACAGATGATACATCGTTTCGATTTGTCGAGAAGTAGTCGTCTATTATAGTGGCAAAATATCAGACCATCGCAGCGCAACTACTAGAACAGACGAGATAAGTCAACTTGCTTGCGTACAAACGGTACAATTGTAGACGGCAGGGAGTAAGTGGAACCAGACAAATGCGATAGAGTCAAGTCGGCTACCGCTCCGTCGTCGGATACGATCCGTGTTTTCTTTTTCCCCTTTCATTTCTGTCTGTCACGCGAAACGATCGAACTGGGAATTTGTGGTCGGTCTAATCGAATCATCATCCATCGTCATTGTCACGGACTTCTTGTCAACGCTCCAGACTAAGTCAACTTGGTTAGGTTTGCTTGTCATGGGGGATTAGGTTGTTCCAAAATACATGTGGTCGATGGGGCAGGACCAGAGTCCGGAGTCCAGTCCCATGTGCCCAAAGGCCCCAAGCACCCAAGGACCCAGTCGATTTTCCTCAGCAGTGAAGAAACCCCCAACCCGAGTCCCAGTGGCGCATTGTCTAGTGGCTATCCGTGGGACCACCACTCGTGAGTCGTCGAGTCTTAGCCGTCTAAGATTAGACTCGATATGGGCGATGTTAGCCCGGAAAGCTCCGTGGTATGGTCGCTGATATTATTTCGAAGTAATAGAGGTTGTTGATGTAGCTTCTTGTAGAGTCGTGGAGAGCTTGGGTATTGTTTAACTGGTGCTGCTTGTAGTAATCTTCTTGAATGCGAAGAGAAGGGAAGGGACAGAAAGAAAACAATTGATAGAGAGAAAAGAGAATCCGAGCTCATTTCCAGCTCCATCATTCGCTCCTGCCTTCCTTTCCTATTCCCACATCCACTCCACCCAGTCGCTCTTTCCCTTCGTTCAGTTTCTCTCGTTTCGTAAGGTTCCTTCCTTCCTTCCCCCAATCCGGCCCGTGCTTGTCTTGTCGATCCAAACAGGCAGCCTTTGGGCAAGTGGGCACTGGCACCTGCCCTGTTGCCATTGCCATTGCCAATGCCATGCTACAACTAGCTGCCTGGCTCCTTCCCGCCGTCCATCGTCCATCGCACCTGCCTCTGCCTGCGTCTACCTGCGCCTGCGCCTGCCTGCCTGGGCTTGCTCTTGCTCTTGCTCTTGCCTTCTGGCCAGCGACTATTCCTAATCTACACAAGTCCAACCCAAACCACGTTACGGGGCCCTTCGTCTCTTACTTTAAATCCTTAAGTAATCACCTTGTCCCTTATTTGTTTTACTCTACCTACACCACTCCTCCATACCAATTCTCTCCCAATTCAAACTCCCTCCGGTCTGTCTCATCCATGGATTCGGTCCTCTTACCGGGGTACAAGAGCGCGACTTTTTCCATCCTGTTCCTCCAGTAATTAAGACAACATCCGCGCGATTACCGCCCTGTCCGCTGGGTCTCGCTGTGACATACCCATCTTCTCTGCCTCCCCTCTGGCTGGAACGTGACCTCACGCGCACTTTATTCTGTCTAGCCTCCCTCATACTTTTCCCCTGCGATCGCTTCCTCTTTTGTCTGTCTTTTTCGATTTTTATCTTTCATTATTACGCCTCGTCGAAAAGCTACCTCTAATCTGACCCTATCACTTTCCCAACACGGAAATATCGACATCAAATCATTTCGAGCAAGTTAGGAGTTGTACCACTTGCGCATCAAAGAGCGTGGGAAATTGAGAGGCAATTGTTCTCGCTTACCGCTTGCTCAATAGACGCAAACTACGAAGTTGCCAGACGTATGTCGTGAGGGTTAGTGTTTGTGGACGATTCACTTATCGAAATCAGTTTCTGCGGTCAACGGTTGAAACACTTACCGCGTCTGCTATTCCAGGTGGCTTTTGTCTTTTCTGTTCTGTTCTCTGTTTCTCAGTTCTCTCTACTTCCAAATCAGTCTCATTTCACAGCCGTCGAACATGGCTGGCGGCACAGCGGTGCTGGAGCCGACCTACCACGGGTATGTGGCTACGACACAAGATGCGCTGATCTTATTTGAGGCCTGTTTGACTGGTGTGTTGCCTCACGTACCGCGACGACCGCACGATCGGGAACGCAACCATCTCGTTCGCAGTGGTAGTGTGTTTATTTACGAGGAGAACACATCTGGAATCAAACGATGGACGGACGGCGTAACCTGGAGCCCAAGTCGAATCCTCGGCAATTTCTTGGTCTATCGTGAACTCGACAAACCATTTCCCCCAGGCGAGAAGAAACGTGCAATGAAGAAAGGAAACAGACGCCCAGTTCAGGCGTCCCGTCCTGGAGAACCCTACCCTCGGTCAGATAGCAATGGTCAGTCTTATTCGCCCACGACACCAGGCTCGAATTTTGGTGGAGATCGCCCTCAGCAATCCGACGTCGAGCGAGCGTTGGTTGGCTCTCTTGTGGATTCCTACGGTTTCAAGGATTCTGGGCTCGTCAAGAAGACTATGAGTGTTACAGTGGCCGGAATCACCCATCATTTGGTGTCTTACTACAGCGTGGAAGATGTGATGAAGGGCCTTTTGAGCCCACCATCTATGCATGACGAATTGCGCTATATTAGGCCCCGTGCCGAGCTGATCTCGAAGCAGAGTTTCCGCGCTCCAATTGACGATGTCGACACAGGAATGGAAAATGCGAACGACCCCTCGCAGGCCATGTATGGTTATAGGACTGCTATGATGCCTACGCCAAGTTATGGAATGCAAAATACACACTCTTATGACTATATGCACGGCTCGCCATACGGTTCGCATCCGACTCAACCAGCCTCGATTTCGTCATACGCCAGTGGACCACTTCCTGCTCAATCCACGTCGAATCCGTATCTACCTACCCCTTCCAGCGTGTCGCAGCTATCCGTCAAACAAGAACCCGATCAAGGCTCATACCGTGCAGGATCCTATGGTGCGACATTTGATGCGATGGGTCAGAACCATCTGCCCACAACTCTGCCTCCCGCCATGAATGCTTCTGGCATGCCCAATGCTTTGGACCGACACCGTCATCAGCAATCCAGCAGCCCAGGAATCTACCGAAATACTTCAATGTCTGCTCGTGGAATCAGCACGGATGTGGCATCACCAACTGAACCGCATACGTCCACTACCCCATACTCTCGAAATAGCTTCGGCATTCCACCACAGATGGACGCCAGCAATCACCAGTCATTTGAGCAGCGCAACGTCACGGCAGCGTCTTTCGATCCCACGATCCCACGCCGGGAGCCAAATAACATTCCGTCGTTCTATACGGGTGCCGCTGATCGACAAAACTATTATACCGGGGTGGCTCACTCGAATTACCCAACAGCACAACCCATTTCTGCCTGGACCACGACGGCACCGGCTCATCCTCAAATGTGATATGATGAAACTTTTCTCTCCCTCTCTTTGTCTTGTTGTAACGGCCTATTGAAAATCATGGTGGATGGAATTGGCAGGATCAAACAGGATATATACCCTTCTTTACGAGTGATTTGCTCCTTTGCGTGTGTTCATTTTTCTCTATTTTCCAGCATAAGTCTTGCCTTGGTTCATTTCAGTTATTATTGTTTCATACGAGGGTGTTTGGGTGTGTGGTGTGTGATTTCTAGTATGGAACGGGTGGTCGGCTTCTCAACAAGCATCAGGGGAGGTTTCTTCAAGGTGTTGGCTCCGTTCACAGCAGCAACGTTTCATTCCTTTTTTTCCATTCTCGATTGGCATTCTTGACGTGTTTACGAACCATTATTTGGTCGGTGAAAGGGTTAGGTTGGGCGGCTTTCTGGATTTATTGTATGCACTGTTTATTCGCAACCTGTTCCGAGTCATCTATTCTGCTTCTTATATCTAATATCTGCGTGTTTGTTCAATTCAAAGACCATTGAGCGGGTCTTTTCTTTGTTCCTTCGTTATCTTCTTCAGGGGATGTTTACGGAGTATAGAGGGATCGCAATATTCTTGCTGAAGAGGACTGCACTCTCCTTATCTGACGTCGTCATCAATATTAGAAATAACAATCTTGCCTTGATAAAGAGACATACTCTGCCTTTTTCGATCCTTTTCCATAACGTGAATAGGACCTCTTGAACAACGTAGACTATTACGAAATCTCAAGGGTATACGGGGGACACAGACACGTTACTGATGCATACTTATCGATAAGAAATTGATAAATATCACGTGGCGATAATATTAATACCCTTATCGATGAACCAGAAAAAGGAAGCTTCAACCTTATTTAATTTGACATCCTGTTCAATAAAACCTCGCCCTTCCATCAGTTACTCGCGCCGGTATCTATCTTTGCGCATGCGAAGATTTCTTTCTCTCTCTAAGCCATGGGTTTTGCCCTTTGGTCGTAATGGCAGAGGAGTCAGGATTATAAGCTCCGGATCTCCGCATTACCATCGGATCGTTCGACCGGCACCTCAACAACAGTTTCAAAGATGTCGCTTTTCGAGTCGAGGAAGAACTCAAAGAGCTTCTTCTGTAATTGATGAATTGTCACTGTCATCCCCGTCGGTCGCATTGGGTGTAGATTCGACGATATATGCGCTCTCGACAGCTCCCGGGAGGGCTGCTATAGCTATTATCAGGATTTCTGGACCGGCATGTCTGCAGGTAACCTCCTCATTCTCCGAATATAAACGAAGCCAAATTACTGATTGATTCGTCGAATAGATATATCGAGCACTATGTCCCCGGGCACGAGAACCCAAGCAGCGCATGGCGACGCTACGAGCATTATACCACCCGACGCAAGCTCCATCGCCGAATACACTCCTCGACCCCGGCGCATTAGTACTATACTTCCCGAGTCCTCGAACGGTGACTGGCGAAGACGTCCTCGAGCTGCACGTGCACGGTGGCCCGGCAACAGTCAAAGCTGTGCTGGCTGCGATTGAGAAGTGCAACGACGTTATAAAATCCCATGAAGATAATCCATCCTCCTCGCCATCATCTTTAATCCGATATGCCGAACCCGGAGAATTCACGCGACGCGCTTTCATGAATGATGTTCTGGATCTACCACAAATCGAGGCCCTGGGTGAAACCCTCAATGCAGAAACCGAGCAACAAAGACGTCTGGCTGTCCGCGGCGCGAACAACACCCTTTCTGCGCGCTATGAAGATTGGCGCCAACAATTACTATATGCAAGAGGGGAGTTGGAGGCGCTAATTGACTTTTCGGAGGATCAGCATTTTGATGAGTCTCCGCAAGAACTAATCGGCTCGGTTTCGGCGCAGGTGGATGTGCTACAGCAACAGATTCGATTTCATATTCAGAATGCATCCAAGGGCGAGTTGCTAAGAAACGGGATCAAGATTGCCTTGTTAGGTGCGCCGAATGCCGGGAAGAGTTCTTTATTGAATCGGGTCGTTGGTAAAGAGGCGGCTATCGTCAGCACGGAGGAAGGGACGACACGGGATATTGTGGATGTTGGTATTGATCTAGGCGGATGGTACTGCAAGCTTGGAGATATGGCTGGACTGCGATCCTCGAAGAATACTGCCGAGCGAATTGGAGCTGTTGAGCTGGAGGGCATTCGTCGTGCAAAGCAGCGTGCGTTGGAATCTGATGTCGTTGTGGTGGTATTGAGCGTTCAAGAGGGCGAAGAGAAGACGACACTGCTTACGGTTGACCCCGAGGTCCTCGAGGCTGTGTATGCTTGCCAGGAACATGGGAAGAGTATAGTGGTGGCCATCAACAAATCTGACAGGTTGCCACAGTCTGTCCATGCGCGGGACGAAGCGGCGTGCAGCTTGATCCAACAGGTCCAGGCTCTATTCAAAGGCGTTCCCAAAAGTCAGATCTTCTCAATTTCTTGCCGGGAAGCTGAACAAAACTCCGATCTAGGGTCGATTACGGCAGACCCTGGTAACATACAGACATTCCTACGCGGGCTGATATCAGTCTTTGAGGAAATCGCGACGCCAGAAGGCATGCAAGGAGGAAACGATATGCATGATATTTCATACTGGGAAGACTCGCTGGGAGTCACACATCGACAACAAACCAATCTAAAACAATGTCTGGAACATTTGGAGAGATTTCTCTATGAAACAAAAACGAGCGACCTGAGACAGCAGCAACAAGAACAACAACAACAAAAAGCACCCATCAATAATAGTACAACCCATTCCGTCTATAATAACACCAGCGCTGATGCCAATCCCAAAGCCAAAGTCTATACCGATACCCAATTCCACGCTCATGCTGACGCTGGCGCTTATGCTCACGAGACTCAAATCCAAGCACAAACGCCGTCTGATGCCATCTATAACCCAGAAAAATACAGTGATAATGGAAAGGAAAAAGTCGATCATAATAATACAGTCATGTTTGACGCAGAACCGGAGGTGGACATCGTCACGGCCGCGGAGAATTTGCGCTTTGCAGCCGAAAGTCTCGCCCAGATTACCGGACGAGGGGGGGCGGATGTTGAGGATGTTCTGGGTGTGGTCTTTGAGAAGTACGTCCTCTCTTTTTTTTGGAAGTTGAACCACAAAGCTGACCATCCTGGTTGCAACAGATTCTGCGTCGGAAAGTGAAATTTTTGAAGAAAACCAAGATCAAATATCGAATCGCTCAAGACTAGAAAACACACGTTTCCTCGTTATGTTTGTGTCGTGAATCATTTTCGTGGAAAGAGCTGAATCAGACTATTCGTCTTGTCGCTGGTCTTCTTCAGGGCCATTGTATCCGCCTCGGCCTGAGAGCACAAACCGATAGCCAGATGATGGCGGAGTTGGCGGGTTGCTGCTGCTAGGAACGTTGTAACCTCCTCGGCCCATTGTGACGGTTGGTTGATCGTTGGTAGAGATGATGAGTTGAAGGTAGGTGTTTGGAAGATGTCGGTCTGATCCTTGAATATATAGTCGTATCAACCACAAATGATGAAGGCAATGTATGATACAGTCGCGAACAAAGTATAAAGTAAAGGTCGTAGAAGAGTTTCTGATTATAAAAAATAATACTTCTTTGAAGAGGATGTTGTAGTGTTGTATGAAGAAAGAAAGTTTGAATTGATTGAAACCGGGGGGATGAACGAAGGACAAAGCACCCACACATATTTATATACACATCATTCAAGCCCATTCTCAACACAGACCCATCCGGCATCTGAGCTACACGTATGAATATAGAAAATCAAGCCACAAAACGACATACAAAAAAGCCACTCAGCCAACCAGCCGTTAAGGATCCGGTTTCTTTTTTGTCCTATGACTCAAAGAGAGAGTGCATAGCCCTGCCATCACCTTCCCGTTTGAATGCTTTAGTTTATTATTATTTGTTTTACATACAATTCGATTCGACCCAAGAGAAATGGGAAAAAAGAAAAAAGCCCCCCGAGATAAGATGGGTTAGGCCAGGAGTGTTGTTTCAACTCTTCTTTCGAAGCCTGGTTGCCTGGTTTTGCCTTGTTTTGCCTGCCTGCCTACAAGTTACGGCTATGTATGTATGCATGTATGTATGTAATGCTATATTTACGTATTTGTCAGTCCCCTTCGTTCCAGACCTGAAGAATTGCGGATTGTGGATCGGGGGCTCCCGTTGATCAAACTGTCGCCCTGCATGAGCGCATTGCTAAGTGCTTATTCTATTTCATCTTCATTTTCTGGTCTTGGGTTAGTCTTGGTTATTGGCTGTGTTGGTGGAGATTTGTTCGATATACTTAGTAGTAATTGAAGCTGAAAGTAGAGGTGGGTCTGGCGGGTTGTATTGTAATTACGGGTATGGTGTATTGTCACTTCTATGTACCTTAGGTATGATGGACTCGATGAGGGTTATTGGTCTATAAATATTCTTAGCTGTTACACCGTCTCTGAATATCTGCGCATATGTTGAAGTAGTTACACTACACCCTGTTCTAAGAAAACCATGGCTATCATCTCTGGTTGTACAGAAGAGGGAAGCGTTGCGAGCAACCGCCAGACAGGTCGACCCCCAGAACATATCAAAATACAACCGTTGTATAAGTTACATATCAATCTCGAATCTATGCGTAACCAACTTAATCAGCAGCCACAAAACCAACATCAACAATTAGTCACTCACCCCTCCTCAGCCACGACGTGAACGCTGAAATTCGAATCCACAGTACCAGGATCCAAAATAAAGTACGTACCTCCCTAGAGTCCGTTCCTACGGGAGGGAGGGGAGTACGTAAAACTCAAAAAAGCACGTTTTCCCGTCCCAGACATATAAGTTATAACGGTCTACGACTAAACTAATAAGAGAAAAAGAATCCCTGATCGACACGAACAGCCAAGGAGTCAGTGTTCTGGACAGGTAACCAATCAAGACGATAGAACCGCCATGTAACATAAAAGATGACTACAAAGTACGTACGTACATAGAAAAGGGGAAATAAGATGAATGTAGAGAATCTTCTGGTCCCACAGAGCTGGAAACGTTAGCGGCTGTACGGAGTATCCTTGTCGATAGTATTATTATTAGACTTGGCTTAGTTAGCAGTATCTACAGTAACTAACCATGGACACCTGAATAGATGAGGTTGAACCGGTTCAGACGGATGTGGATTTGGATAAAGAGTCATATTACATCATTAACGAGTGTCGAAACTGCTGAATAGTACGTATATCTGATCTGTCTGTCAAACGTATTTTCGGCACGCGTATCCGCATCCGCATCCGCATCGGTATCCCGAATTGGACCCTTGTAAAAATGTACTACCCAATGGCATGGAAGAGAATGACTTTAATCTCGGACGATGAACTCAAAATAAAATACTTTGAAACAATATATCCATCCACTCTGCAATATCGATGACGGGTGATGGTTACACACGAAACTAAATGTCCTAAGTGCACCGTTATGGAACTCAATTCGATTCAAAGGAATGAAGCTGTACGACAGTACGACAGTTAACTAGTCCACGGCACAGCCCCGATGTCAACGAGCGCCTATTGATTGGTTTGTCGCTGCCTATGTACATAGTAAGCTGATCTAAACCCAAAATATTCACTCCGCGATCTGGCTCGGGAGAACGTACTAGGGTGAACTATTTCGGGGCGAATCTGTCACTGGGCGCTCGTATGTGACGTACATACGCAGTCCGTATCGAAAGATGCCGTAAAGGGAAATGTTCTAGAAGGACTGGCTTGTTATTGAGTAATCGCGATTCAGATATCAAGTTAAATACAAAGTATTACTCATGCATATTGAGAATACGTAGTTGTAGTTGTAGATTTCTTTGTGCGTTCCGCGACATACCCTGAATAGAAAATGAACGACTACATAGCCACAAGACCAGACCAGACAAGACAAGATACGAGATAGATGCCACATATGGCCTGAATACTTATTTTGTTTACATTTTTACTCGTTTGTCATATTGAATGACGTTCGTGATTGCAGTCTCGTGATTCGGGTGAGTCATTTTTTTGTCTTGTTCTCGTGTCCAGGCTCCTGTTTTGAAGACCAGTCAGGTTTCGTTGTGGCCTAGATTATGAGGCCATCCCATCGATGTTATTTGTCTGAAACACTGTTTGGCCTTTGGAAAATACATTAAAAAGCAAATTAAAACATTGCATTCCTGAAGCTCATTGCAAACAACATCGAAACATATCCGCCTTTCTTTCGCAGGCAGCAAAACGCTCTCTCGTATTGACTTTCGCCACCCGCGGTGTAATATTCAGCCCTACAAGAAAAAGGGTCGCCCGTACGCAGTACGTATTGTATGTATGTTACAATTTCATACATCATGCATGTGTCAACAAACAATTGGGGGCCGACCAAGTACCGTACTCATATATACCGCACGATTAATATTAATAATTAAACCTCATACGTACTTCCCAAGTAAGCGGTTGAGCAATATATATCCCTGCAGGCCACGAGCATATATCGATGCATCCTATAGATGCAACGTGACACCGAAAACCAGATACTAGTCGAGCCTTTACTGATGTACTCAAATAGATGGATAGTTTCGTCCGTGGGGTCCAAAGTGCTTCGAAAGGGTCTATCTATCTAATTCTAATAAAAGTTGTGCGGTCGAATCGCGATATTGAACTATTGGGATGCGAGACGGGATCTCAGCTGACAGGTTTGATATCTATGGATCTTTTGTACGGTATCTGGCTGCCATGTGGTAGTCATCACAATACGTAATTATTTGGGAACAAGGATGTAGGCACACGATTTACATCGCATTGCATATTACTATTCAATATTGCAATTCGCCACAAGAAAACATCTTGGCAGCATGATAGATACAAATAACGAGCTTCTTGGCTTCAGCTGTAATGGTGGTGGTGGTGTTGTCCCTAACCCGTCTCTCGGGTTCCCTTAACACCGTCTGGTCTATAGGTATAGGACCCCGACAATTCCGTCCAATCACCGTCCCAGCGCGGCCATTTCTGCGTCGTAGAGTCAATCCCAGCTGTCATTGTCTAAATATTTACGCCCTGTGATCCTTGTGTCTTGGAGTAACCGTCTCGTATTATTGGTTAGAGTAATAATACGTTACGATACACACAGACAGAAGTAAAATGACCCGCTGTTTACGCTTTAAGTGGATAATTTGGATCTGGAACGGACCGAGAAACTCGGAATATAAATAACCTCCAATCAGGCGACAGCATTTGGATTTGGTCCACTTTTCTATACAACTGCATCTCAATAATTGTAGTTTACTGAACTTCGATGATATCAAGATTGTGGAGTTGGATACAAGCTGAAAGGGACCTGCACATCAAAATAGACTACTACTCGAGAATGAGTAAGTCCGACAGACCATCCCTCATGGAGAAAATGCTACTCCTCCATCGATTCTGCGTAGTTACAGGTGAAACCGAAATCAGGGTCCCTACTTACATTATACATACGTACTATTGAACTACTGAACCGTGCTACATATGTATTTGACTAACTATGTAGGCGGTATGCGAATGTCAAATATCGATCAGTCATCCCGTTCCTGCATCCCAGCTTGCAAGGTGTTGACAACGGTCTGCGCACTGTTTCGGGAAAGTGATTCGCGCGACTTGCATATACATACCTAGGCATACGCGACATTTTACGTATCTGTCTGTCTGTCTGGTCTTAGCAAGGCTGGCAATACATATGCAAGAGAAGCCTTCTATAAGGAAACAAGAAGAATAAAATACGATATTGGATTTCAGACTGCGTTACAGGGGTTGTGGATGTAGTGGTGGGGGGCCAATCTATTCTCCCACCCATGGAGCACGCGAGGGGGCTTGATTTATATGGTAGGTAAGTAAGCACTACATGTATCCACGTGGCTATTGGCAGCGATCGGTAAGTTGTATTTGTCATTTATGATTTGTCAGGTCGTATAATGTTTTTGGTTAGGGTTTTTTTTATATTGTTCAGGGGGTTGTGATGGATGAGTTCGTCCGGCCGTAAATACCTTTGTACGTTTGTACGTACATACGAAAAAACAGGCAGGGGAAGTCTGCATCCATGGATATGGACATGGAATGACCATGATCATGATAATGACCAGGGCGTACGTGCATGCAGCATGCAGCACATTCCTCGGTGCCTACATCTTGCCTACATATGCAAGAGAATTTTCTAGAAGCTGAACTTCTTTTTCTGGAACAATCTCGTATGTACGTCGTACAGACAGCCTTAAACATCTATCTTCCAAGGGGAGTGTTGTCTCGCATATCTGGTCGGAACATGGAAAATGGTATGGTTCTGTGTGGAAGGAAGTAGGGGGGAAGGGGTTAGATGCAGGCACGGTGTTCTCCGGAGTATGACAGATTTGACAGCTGGGTTTCTCCGAAGGATCTGTGTATGTACATACTTGACAGCCGGATGGATGGATGGATCATCAGGATGGAAATGTGTGTACAACAACAACTACATAGTTTCTTGGAGGCTTGCTCTACGAGACATTGACGCATACATTGTTTCAGGCTGCCTTTCTGTCGACATCATTCTTTCTAAAGGATTTTTGAGCCAAGTTGAGGGTGTTTCACAAATTCAGGGTCGTATAGATTCACCACGCCATCAAGGGCGCGAACAAGTGAATGAGTACGCTCTACGGGTCGGTCTGCTTGTATGACATGGTATAATCAGCACGGCGATAACTCCCGGATTTGGTCATGTTCGGCGAGTGTACGACGTTTGGTCATACCTAGGGGCGATATTGTTCGAGATTAGGTATTTCTGATGAGGCTCTGGTTACGATGCCAGATGGCCGTAAGAAGGGATGTTGTGCGATTGGTGGAAGTGAAGTCTTTGGGAATTGGGTGATGATTTGGGTAGGTCAGTAGGGAGCCTCTCAAGCCACGTCTGGGTCGATGATCTTTATCTTGGTAACGTGAACCTTCTACTACTCTTTTTAGAGTCCTGCTGTTATGATCATTCTGCACTTTCAGAGGAATAAAGCTAATCATCATATCATCATGCTATGTACATTTTAACCATTAAATCTTAATCCTTGCTATTACTTGCGCTGCCCATAAGCCTTGGTAGCGTAGTCACCCTTGTGAACAATCAAATCCTCAGGACGGTAGTCGTGGCGACCAGAGAAGTAGCTGTCGAGAATGTTCTTGGTACCCTGGGCATAACGGATCTGAGCATCGATCGAAGTACCAGACATGTGAGGAACCATGGCGTTACCGCCGCCCCAGGGACCCTCAACGTAACGGAGAGGGTGGTCCTTGGGAGCGGGCTGAGGGAACCAAACGTCACCACCGTATCCGCGCAAGTGACCGCTCTTGACGGCCTCGGCGACATCTTCCTTGACGACAATGGCACCACGAGCGGTGTTGACCAGCCACGAGCCCTTCTTCATCTTGGAGATCAACTCCTTGTTGAAGAGACCCTTGGTCTTCTCGTGAAGAGGGCAGTTGATGGTGACGACGTCACACTGGGCGAGCATTTCCTCGAGAGTGTCAACGCGACGGCAGCCAATCTCCTTCTCAACCTCGGGGCTCAAGGGCTGGTAGTCGTAGTAGAGGAGCTCCTTGCAGTCGAAGGGCTTGAGACGACGCAAGACACGTTCACCGATACGGCCAACGGCAACGGTTCCGACGACCTTGTTCTCCAAGTCGTATTCGTTCTTGGCCACAGCAGCGACATTCCAGTCTCCGTTGCGGATTTGGTCGTGTGCAGGGACAAAGTTGCGGACAAGAGTAAGGATGGTCATGACAACGTGCTCAGCGACGGAGACGACGTTGGAGCCAGTGACCTCAGCGACGGTAATACCGCCGTTGGTCTTGTTGGCGGCATTGAGATCGACATGGTCGGAACCAATACCGGCGGTCACAGCGAGCTTAAGGTTCTTGGCCTTAGCAAGGCGCTCTGCGGTGAGGTATCCAGGGTGGAAGCTATGTCACTATCAGTACATATTCGACCGTCCTTGTGGAGTGCTTGTGCATACGGAGTGGTGATGATAACTTCGGCGTCAACCAACTCCTTCTCAAAGACAGAGTCAGGACCGTCCTTGTCGGAGGTGGTCACCAAAGTGTGACCCTGGTCCTCGAGCCACTTGCGAATGCCGAGCTCGTTCTCGGTGGTACCGAGGAGGCCGGGCTGCTGTTTGGCATGCTCGCCGCCCTTTCCATACAGTCAGTTTCTGTTAATACACGTAGGATATAGAACTCACGTCATAAAGGACCATCAACACTTTACCCTGTCGGGTAGCACTCGCTGTTAGTGTACGCACTCCAGAAAAGACAGACGTCCGCTGCAGGACAGGAGCCCGCCATTGGCGAGCCGGGGTCGCAAGAAGCGAAGCAGCAGGGCGCTGAAATGTTCGGGGGATGGAGCGGGCAAATACCATGATGAATAGAAGTGATGATTATCTTGAGTAGAACAAGAGGAGATCGTGGGAGGAGAGGGGATTAAATATCTGCAGTCGTCAGCTAATTGCCCTAGCGAAGGTGATTGCATGCAGGGAAGAGCAACGCATGCGGGGAAGGAGCCAGGGTCGTTAGCACACAACATAGACATGATGCAATAACATACCTTGGATATAATATTATATTATACCTTGGTAAAGAGCAAGGATGATGATGATGATGATGATGACGATAGAAAATGAGAAGAAAAATCAGCAACAGAAACAGGGCGCAACACCCATTATATAATGAATTCCATCCACATCCACCGCTCAGCTCGCTTCAATGGATCAATGGAGATCCTGTACGACTCTCTCCTCATATCCCCTCCTCCAACAGAGAGCGCTCGGATGCTTTCACCCTCCAAGTTCCAAGTTGCAGTGGGATACGGATAGCACGGTTGTAGACCTTCCGGATTCAGCAACTTTTTGTCAAATCTTTGCCGTTTTGGGAAGTAGCAGCCCTGATTGGTTGACAGTCCTTGCTACCCCGCCTAATTTGGGTTTCTAGCCAATCACAATGCTGTCTGCTGTGCGGGGGTTCTCCTCACCCTAAGCCATATTATGCAAGACACCATGTGAGGGGAAGCTCGCCGTGAGGGGATCCCAATCCCCTCTTCGTCTTTTTGTCGACTCATCGGCTGGGAAGAACAATTGCTTCCTACTACTTCGCACAAACTAAAGATTTGCAAAATGCTGCTTTGATACGCTGTGTCTATAGCTCGTCCACAATGTGAAAAGCTTTTTGTGCCATGACAAGAACAGACATTGAAGGTAAAAAAAACATGGGGAAGTGGGAGAATGTACGTCATCGCAGCTTCCGCTGTACTGACGGGCGCCTTCCCGATGTACACAAATTACTGTTGAGGATGGCTCTTTCCTATTCTGCGTGCTTTCTGCTCTTCTTAGCTTATCAGGCCTGTCTCACTCCTCAAAACTTTGTATCGCATCATGTTCACAATCAATCAGATTTTACGTTCACTTAACTCCCATTTCATATGCCATATCAGACTATTACAGCACAATGGATACAGCACAACCGCCATCTTGCGGAGACTCGCGCCATCTCATCCAAGTCAGAGACTCTCCAGGGAAAGGTCTCGGCATCTTTGCAAAAACCAACATACCCCGTGGAACCCGTATCCTAGCCGAATCAAGTCTCATCAAATTCGACAAAGACGAACAACCAACCGCAAAAACCATCATGCAAGCCTTCGAAAGCCTTTCTCCTTCGCAGCAAGAATCTTACCTGGAGCTCCATAATTATGCGTGCGATTTGGACAAGCAGATCCTCGAGAGTAAAACGGGACAGACCTGGGACGAATTGCCGGAAATGCACCGGAGGGTGCTCGACATCTACACGGCAAACTCCTTTGGTTCGATACACCAGCTCGCATCTCGCTTCAATCGTTCTTGCCTGCCGAATACTACTCACGTATACAATCCTACATTCGACAAAGAGACCTTTCACACGATACAGGACGTTAGTGCAGGCAAAGAGTTGCTTTATCTCGTACATGGACGGGAGTAACTGGGTTAGGAGCAAGCGCCAGGAATACTTGCAGAAATGGGGATTCGAGTGCAACTGCCCCGCTTGTGAGGATACCCCGGAAGGCAGAGCGAAAGAGGAGAAACGGTTGGTCATATCACTACTGAGTGGCGACCTCGAGGATTTGTTGAACCTCGACACAGAGGAGCCGCTGGAATAGTCATTGAAATTGACGCAGAGACTGGCTGCGATGCAAAAGTCCGCGGGGCTTGTAGGTCGGGAATTATGTTATTCGTATATTATACGCTCTCCTGCCGATTCGTCGTCTACTGACGTTTTCCAGTTACTATTACGCGGCCGAAACTTGTACTTGCCTGGGAGATGCAAGAATGGCTTTATTATGGGCCGAGAAAGGGCTGGAGGTTAATCGTTACTGTGTGGGAGAGGACCATCCAGAGATAAGACCACATTGGAGACTTTTACGCAGTTAAAACATCTTGGAGCCAGGTATCGGCATTCGACGACCTCGTGGCTAATTATCTCAAAACCCTTGGCCCTGTTTCCAAAGCCTTGGTTTGATATCGGGAGCACGCCGGTTACCCGATACGATTTTACCTGTCAGCAAAGTGTTGGTTGTTACGCGCATCGCTCCCTTTATACCTTGAAAGTGCCGATGGTTTGATTGGTGCCATGTTACTCTATTTATACTCTTATAGAATTAATGAGAATACTCCAATAGAAGGTATATCCATCTCGCGTGCTAGATTGTAATTCACTTATCTGCTACCAACTACCGCAGCAATTTATTTCCACGTTGGAGATACACCATGAACTGCTTTATATGTAGTTTCGAATTGATAGAGAGGCTCATAACCGCAATTTATCACTGGTAATCAGAAAGACGAAAAGAGCATGTCGCTGGCGGCTTCAAACCCTTGCGGTTTCATCTTGCATTGAGGAAGCCCTAGCCCTAACCCCTGCCTGTCACGGCACCCTTCCCGCGCCCTTCCTTTGCGAGAGCCTTCACCACCCGAAACTCTTCTGATTTCATCTCCTGTTCGACATGCCGCCACTAATGTAAGAAACCACTATTATCGATCCAGCCTGGCTATTAGACGAACGTCTCACACATCCTATTTCAGGAATGTCGCTACGACTAATGACGACAGTGATATCATTTCCGGACGAACTTTCGTCTCCTTACAGCGTCTTTTTGCGAACCTGCGACACTACTCAGACCCAAAGCCCTGGAATCGACGAGACTTCCTCTTACTATTTTGAGCATAGCCACGAACGATAAGCCCAGTCGCAAGAACTTTTGATACGTTTTCTATGACCGAATTACTGTAGGTAAAACGCAATTACTGTACGGAGTATGGGATGAAGGTACGCAGGTCTCCTAAAGGAGGCCGTCTTCCCCCTAAATGTCTTTGTATCTGTCTGAAGAAAGTGCCGACAAAACTTATCATCTTCATTATTCCTTTTTTTTCCCTTCTCTCTTATGGTTTGTCACTGCGATTGTCCGTGTCATTCGTTTCTTCATCAGCCCCGGACGGCTGCGAAAGCTATTCAGCTGGTCTGAACTGGACGCTTTTTTCCCATTTCACTTCGATCAACGAGTTCTCTGGAAGTACTCGCATAATTTCTGAATGATATTATTCTTCATCTGACATTGTTCTCGGAATCTTCAATTCGATTTTTTATGTGTACGTCCCTCATCGATGCCAATTCGTACAACGGTATAGTCCTCTTACTAGGACGAATGCCGCTGCGTTCAACGACACTTGTATGATGACAATATCATCTTTATTTGAGCGATTTGCAACCTCGAATAATGGCGGTGCAGCACACGACCATGTGGTGGTCTATCGGAATGTGTGGTATTATGAGAATAGCACGCCGACGTCAACGATACTTCTAATTGCGTTCAATATGGCGTCGGCGGGGCTGTTGATGGCGACAGTGTTTTTTGATGTGTGGAAGGCGTCGAAGAAGAATGGTTCTTTGTCCAGCGAGTATGTTTGCAAGTTGAGTAGTGGATGAGAGAATGATAAGCTGACTTGTTGCGTAGAAAGCGGCAAACGTTGCTTCAGTTGCTTCCACCTGGAGAAGTTCTAACTCTGTCGTTTTCAGCGGCAGTACTTGCTCAAGGCACGGTTTTAATGGTCATTCAATCAATGCAAATGTCTCCTTCGATCTCTACGAATTGTGCTACAGTTGGACAGATTGTGTTCCCAGGTGAGTCCTCAGATGCATGTCGCTCGAGCTGTGTTCTGACATAATACAGCCCTGTGGATAGTAGGACTCGTTATACTCGTCTTCGGCGTCGAAACGCTATACCGGGGCTTCCAGAGAAAGAAATTCGCACCACGCAAGAAAGGAGCCGTATATATCTGCTGGGCAGTGATCATTCTGTTGACCCTATTGTCATGGATTCCGACTCGGGTTCGACGATCGACACTAAGTAACTGTTCATGGGGATTGATTTCGATTGCGAAGCCGTGGAGTGATATTGCACTGGGTATTACAATTGCCTTTATTGTGTTTTCTACGTTGATTGCGTCGATACTTGCGACGCAATTGTTTCGTTCGACGGGCGTGGATACAATGGAGAGAGTTGCTACGACACAGATGGTCTATTACCTGGCGATAGCCACTGCTGTTTTTGTAAGTCTTCTCCTCTGGATCAGAACATTTCTCGACTGACGCAGGCAGACCTTCTTTTTACCTTTCTGGGCAAGAATCACCGTCGGTATACCTCAAGGAATTACGCCAATGATGGCAATGGTGTCAATCAATGTGATTGGTATTGTTGTATCGTTTTTTCAACTGTTGTTCCGCTCATATACCGAATCCATGACCATTCGATACCCGGAGTCGTCTCGAAAATACCGCTGGAAGAATGGACTCAAGAGAAAGATCTCATCTCCAATCGCAATCCCCCAGGACGAATACCCTCTCTTTGACGATAGCATTAACAGCATGCACAAAGGTACGAATACTCGAAGGGGCTATCTCAACCGGATAGATATCGATAAATCCTTACCACCGACGCCTACCGTCAGACAAAACCCCAACACCGATAATGATACCGACAGAAAAATATCCTACTCAATATTCCCGACCAAAGCCAGTGCTCGCAAGCCCAAATACCCAGCTTCAAGCATTTATGAAGATGACATATTCCTCATCCCGCCGCGTCCTGCATTTGCAGCCCATAACCGCAATTCATCCGACGTCAGCCATGCCACGGTTCAGATAGGATTTCGTCTCAGCAATCTCGATCCTCCTCCATTATCACCGGGGATGGGGAATCGTGACCCCTCATCAGCGGCGACGGCATCAAGAACATTTTCCCGCTTCCTCGCTCCTCCACCTTTCTCAATCTCAAATCCGAACTCAAACAATCACATCTCAACAACATCCATCGACGTCCCTGTTACACTCCGCTCCCCAGCCACGGAACGTCCGAACGTGACATTCCCTTCTCCTACAGCAGCAGTGTCTTCTCCCTCAAGACTAAGATCAAGCACCCTCCCCACCCCATCACAATCCGTCACCAGCAGCGGCGCAAGATCACCAGCGGTTTATCGAAAACTAGACGATCTTCAAAAACTGCTCGAAGTAGATCTGCAAGCAGCACAGAAAGCTGCTGCTGACAACGAAGCGTGGCCGTTGAGGGATTCGTTGCCGGGACTGTTACCCAAGTCGACGTATCGTCCTGATGAATGATTAGTCAGCAGATATCAAATCTGAGAGAGGGTTATTCTTTTGTATTTATTCTTATTCTTCTTCTTTTCTTGATATCACTTTTTGGTCATTGTGTTGTATAGGTACCTGACTCATTCTTTACGTGTCATGTGTAGACGTCTTTCTCTCTCTTTCCTATTTTCGGTCTTGTTATGATTCTTCTGTAGATTATAGGTCCATACAATCATGAATATCTTGCTAAACTACTTTTACCCTCACTGCTTTCTATCATGTAGTTCCGGCTATTCGTGAGCTTACTTGTATTCATACTATAACCCTAAGTTAGCCGTAAAAGGGCTACTTACCTGTCACCCCTCGGTATTCAGCCTTTTCTCACCGGCTGAGATTCCTTTTTGTTGTTGTACTATATCGTAAGATGTATAGTTGTGATTAGTTGAATAGCTTCTTCTTTTTCTTCTTTTTCCTAGTTTCCGGTAAAATCGACCCCCCTGTCCGGCACCAGTCCTTAACTTGTTTCATATACAACAAATGTCTACGTGCGTAGTGATATGACCAAGAACCGACTTGGCAACGCTTTCTTCTCGAGGAACGGAACCCGTTACCCCAGACTCAGTTAGAATAAGCTTAATCCCTACCGGTATTGATGCATGCCATGGCACCTCCCGTTTCTCCGCACCTTGAAACAATTTCGATTTTGCCCAATGTCGTATCCCGGCTAAATGTGTTGTTTTGTAAGATACCTAGGTACGTACTATTCCACAGTACTTAGTGAATGCATCGAATCGTTTGGCCCGGCTTAGGCTGAATTGTTATCCATTCAGAAGATTCGTTTGGCATATAGAATGAGTGAATTCGCAATTCCGGATCTGGAGATCATGAGGATTGTCAGCTTCAAATGTGGTAAATAGCCGGATGAGTCTATCGGGGCTCGGTATGGGGTCATTTGGGATGTGGAATTGGATGATTGTGCCTTTTGTCCGGGGGGCCTTGTTTCAATGAAACGTCAACTGGTCTTGATGACATCCGGATATGGGATGAGTTTCTGTTGTCTGAAGATGAATATAAAAACCTGCTGGCAGCAGCTGCAACTTCAGAAGTCCATTCCTCATCATCAACTCTTAACTACTCAAAACCACTTCAATACTTACAGAAATAGTCAAAATGGTTGCATTCTCAAGCTTATTCACAGCCTTCACAGCCATTGTCGGCTCACTCGCTGCACCAGCAGATCTGGTCAAGAACGAAAACGTCCCTGATCTCGTCAGCCGCGGCCCATCAAACTTCGTCATCGATTCAACAAACAACACCTCCTTGGCTCGTCGATCCGCAATCAACTACGACCAGCACTATACCACCGGCGGAACGGTGAATTACTATTCCTCCAGCACGGGGTTTGAGGTTACCTGGAACACGCAGGACGATTTCGTCGTTGGCGTTGGCTGGAACCCTGGATCTACCACGTAAGCCTCTATCTTCCTCTTAGATTCCTGAGTCCATATTCTGACAATAAGGGAAAAGACCCATCAACTTCGGTGGCCAATTCTCCGTCTCCAGCGGCACAGGCCTCCTTTCCGTCTACGGCTGGTCCACCTCTCCCCTCGTAGAATACTACATAATCGAAGACTACGCCAACCCACCCAGCTTCGGCACCCAAAAGGGCACCTTGACTAGCGACGGCGGCACTTACGTCATCTGGGAGAATACGCGGTACAACGAGCCCTCGATTCAGGGTACGTCTACTTTCAATCAGTATATCTCTGTGCGCCAGAGTCCCCGGACCGAGGGCACGGTTACGGTGCAGAATCATTTTAATGCTTGGAAGAACTTGGGGATGAATTTGGGGACGTTGAATTTTCAGGTTATTGCTGCTGAGGGGTGGGGTGGCAGTGGTTCTGCTTCGTATGCTGTTAACAATAACTAGTTACTTGAGGAGTGAGCTTGTAAGTAGCATTGATGTTGGACGGGTTGAGGGTTTACCCTGTAACCCGACATCTTGTTGTTGGTGGAGGCATGGGCTATGTGAACTTCTTGGGTCAGTTCGAATGACTCGATTCAGTCAATATATCTAGATACATATGGTACATTATCATACAAATCCCATCTTTTATTGAGTGAAGATGATCAAAAAACAATATTCACAACCCTCCCCCCAGGAACGACAATAACCCTCCTCCTCTTCTCCCAATCATGTTTCTCTCTAAGCCACACTTTCCCTTCATCCGTCGCCAAGATTTGATCTATTATCCACGTCTTTTCATCAATCTGTACGTCCGATGAAGAGGTGGTGGTAGCGCCGGATATTAATCGGGGGATGGTCACGTTGAAGCGTAGTTTCCCGTTTATTTGGACGCCGACGTTCTGACCACCGCGAGATCGGAGGGCGTTTGCCTCGGTTTCTATAAGCAGGGGTGTTGGCCAGGTTGTCGTTGCCATGTTGATAGCTTCTGCGTCTGTGGATAAGTCGGAGTGTAGGATTTCCCAAGCCTCGGATGTGAGAGCCGGAGCAATTGGTGCTAACAATCGCAGAAGTGATGAGATGCATGTATACAAGATTTCCGGGTTCGTTGGCCGGTTGGAGGAAAGTGTGTTTGTTAACTTGGTCAAATCGGATATGACCGTGTTCAAGGCATAGGGGTTCTTGTCAATGCAGTTGGTGACAGAAACAATGGTTTCATGTGTAGCCAGGAGGGCATCAGTATCGGTATCGGGAAGATTGATGAGATTCGGCAGTTTCGGGAATGCGTGTGGCTTCTGTTGGACATCTTCTACTGACAAGTGCAGTTTTTCTGGCATTGTCTGCGACAACGTTGTAATGGCATCCAAAACCAATTTCCACAACCGGCCAAACCATCGCTCAATACCAACGATCTTCGTTTCGTCCCATTCAAGGACCTCAGCAATGGGTGCCGAGAAAAGGACGTGTGCACGTGTCGTGTCTGCTCCGTACTTTTCCACGCAAATCATAGGATCGACGCCATTGTGTTTACTCTTGGACATTTTCTCATATGAGATATTCGGACGTACAGTTGTACCCTTGATGAGAGGGTTCTTTTTATCTGTCAAATCAAGCTCAGATGGTAGCAAGAAGCGACCTGTCGATGGCTCAGAGTATGTTCTTCCATGAACCATGCCTTGCGATAGCAAAGTCCGGAAAGGTTCTGATACCGCCGGAGCCGCAGGGCTGGGTTGAGTATGTGCCAGTTCCGGGAAAAGTTCGGTTTGTGTCAAAAACTTGTATATAAATCTCGCATAAAGAAGGTGAAGAATAGCGTGCTCGACGCCGCCTATGTAAATATCAACCGGGCGAGCGACGGCAGGTGAGAATGGCTCGTTGTCGTTCTTAGGGTCTAGATAGCGCATGTAATACCACGACGAGTCCACAAAGGTATCCATAGTATCTGTATCACGTTTCGCCGGACCATGACATTTTGGACACTCCGTGTGCAGCCAGTCATCTGCAGCAGTCTCAAGTGGATTGCCCTTTTGTGCTTTGAACCATTCGCCTCCAATCTCGGGCAGCTTGACGGGTAATTGATCGACGGGAACTGGTACTGGACCACAGCTTGCGCAGTGTATCATGGGAATTGGAGTACCCCAATAACGCTGTCGGCTGATTAGCCAATCGCGCAGTCTCCAGGATTCTGCAGCCTCGCCTCGACCGATTTTCTCAAGATCGGTCACGATTTGTTTTGCGGCATCCTTCGAGCTGAGACCTTGATATTTCCAGCATCGAGATGTCAGGTAGCCTTCGTTTGTGAAAGCTTTGGCATCGTGGGCAGAGACGAGGGACAAATCTTCGTGAGTCTGGGGCTCTGGTTGGATAACCACCGGAATAAATTCTGGCTGCAGATTCTCCTTAAAGAAAGCGAGATCTCTAGTATCATGACCGGGGACACCCATGACGGCTCCCTCTCCATAGCCGCTCAAGACGTAAGGAGCTACGAATACGGGAAGTTCTCTTGAGATATGTGGACTTTCCTTGTCGATGACTTGCAAGGGATTTGAGGCGTAGACATCTTTCAAGCGATAGCCTACCTTTGAGTCTGGTGGTAGAGACGCAGCTTCTTCAATGAACGTTTTGAGACCGGCATCTGACTGAGCTGCCTCTTGAACAAGAGGATGATCCAACGATAGCGCGATATATTCCACACCATACATCGTATCAGGTCGAGTCGTAAACACTTCGACATCGCGATTATCGCTATGTTTGGATGTAATTGCAAACTTGATGTTTGCACCGGTCGACTTTCCCAGCCAGTTTCTTTGCATAGACAGGACGCGTTCCGGCCAGCCGCCAGATAAAGAATCAAGATCTTTGAGTAGCTCCTCTTTGAATGCAGTGATGCGGAAGAACCATTGCTTCAATTTGAGTTGCTCAACCTTGGCTCCTGATCGCCATGAAAAGCCATTGGCATCGACCTAGTTGTGTTAGAACAATCTCATTACCCGGTAGTAAATGTATGCATACCTGCTCATTAGCCAACACAGTCTTATCCACAGGATCGTAATTAACCAGAGCCTCGGCCTGATATGCCAATCCTTTCTCGTACAGCATCAAAAAGATCCGTTGAGTATGCTTATAAAACTCTGGAGAACACGTCATCAATTCCTAGAACTACAATTAGCATTTCACTCGAGAACAATCACTTGTTCAAGTCAAAAATAGCATACCCTCTCCCAATCAAACGCCGGCCCAAAACTTCTTAATTGGTCCTTCATCCTCTCAATATTTTGCACCGTCCATTCAGCCGGCTGAACCCCTCTCTCAATCGCCGCATTTTCAGCCGGTAATCCAAAAGCATCCCAACCAATTGGATGTAGTACATCATGTCCACGCATTTTATAGAATCGGGTAAGCACATCTGATATAGTATACACGCGCAAATGGCCCATATGCATGGTTCCGGAGGGGTATGGAAACATGGAAAGAATATATGATTTGGGCCGGTCGTTCTGGGGTAAGCCCACGCCGGAGGATGGTAATTGACCATTTGCGACTTGTTCCAGTTTTATTCGGTCTGCTTCTGCCCAGCGTGTCTGCCATTTTTGGTCGATGGCGCGGATGTTTAGTCGGGGTGATGGGGAGGACGTTGAGGCGGGTCTCGAATGAAGGAATTGGGGAAGGGTCAAGGCGAGTTTCATTCGTGTGTCGAGGCAGTTCGAATTGAATATATAACTTCGTAGCCCATGCCTATGTAGGCATCTTCTTGCTGAGAGCATCATGATTGTGATGTATACAACTCATGCAAAAAAGGATGTCGTCTGGTAAACAGGGAACCGTGGTATGACGCACGACAATTGTTGCTTCACTTCATGTCGAGATGATTGAACTTAATGTATTAGAAATCACTCGATACTCGATTGAATGGTGCCAGCGTCTCGATGGCTTGTATTGAGTGACTCAACTCGATAATTGAAGATGGAGAGTTTTACGGAACGCGAGAGCTTGGAAGCTGCGGAGAAGACTCATCTCCGGCCCGAAATGGTTAGCGCCATCCTCTCATCAATAAGTTTGAGGACAACAAGTATTCGGACTGTGATTTAATTTGCGGCGAGAAAAGGCTTATTTCAAGGAGGAAAGTCATCAAATTGGCTATAATACATTCCAAAACGGAGTCTATATCTATCTCTAGTGTCTACAATCTATAAATCTCCCCATCCATACCAATCCCACCACGAAAATGCTCCTCAACAACTCTTCCTTTAAAGATTGTCTCCTCAACAAGGCCTTCCACATGCTTGGGCTCCACTCGTCCGTACCATATCCCCTTGCCGGCCAGCGGGCTCGGACTTGATACGATTGTACCAGACGAGGAAGAAGTCGTCATAAGAGCTGGTGGGATGTATATAATCACATTACCGGCATATTTATGTCCGCCGACATGACTGATAGATGCAATGTTCGCATGAGCCGGTCCATCGATCTGATTTTGTCCCTCGTTATCATTGTTTGTGGTAAACCCTTTCCGTCGCAACGCACGCTCGAATTCGGCTTGCAAGACAGGTCTCATAACACCGCATCGCATATCACGACCGCCATGTCCGCAAATCAGGATTGTAGGCGACTGCTTGATATCCAATGCATCGGGAAAGTACTGAGAGGCATATTCCGGTGAGCGCGTCATGATTTGTCGTTGTGATTCTGGGATGCCCGCATGCGCCGAATGGAGTTTGTGTGGTAGCAAATATGCGCGCGCAAAGCTTTCAAGATTCGGCTCGGTTTTAGCATCTGTGTGCGCTGCGATTGGGATTTTGGGCACGTATTTGAAAGCTGGGAAGAGAAAGGCTGATGCGAATGGCGAGGAAGCCTGCGACGTGGGCTTAAACGAGGAATTCGTAACCACCAGGTTATTATATGGCTGCAGACAACAGTCATTCGATTAGCAATTATCCTTCAACAATAGAGGAAGAATACCAACATCAGCATATTTCCCTCCTCGCCCAAACATATCCTTCAACCCGCGCACCAGACTACCCCAGCTTTTCTCGACGCCATCTTCCTCGATCCGACTACTCCAATCTGTTTGTCCAGTGGCAACTAAGATTTGCTGCGTATAAGGCGCCATGGTCGCATTGAGCGGTCTCGAGTGGTCGATCGGTAGGCCCTCGGGCATCGGCGGCGTTGGCGCACATGTACATGTTGGATCGGGACATGTCGGTGTAGTTGGGAAGGGAGGGCGCGATGGAGACGATATTGAGCGGGACGATATTTTATGTGCATGTTTTTGAGAAAGGCCTCCAACTGAACGACTCTTTATGGAAGTAGCATGTCGTGGCAAGCTCTGCAATAATCGTGACATGGCGGGGAGGAAGCCACGTCAATAAAGACATGAGCGTTATAGTCTATCAGGGTATCATGCAGCAAGATGGTTGGTAAAGACCAATATGAAGCAGAAATCCAATACAAAAGACAAAAAACAAGTATAGAAATGAAAATGGTGGAAAGGATTTATTGAGGGAATTGCGATTCGATTACGGAGAGATGTCGAGGCTCGGATTCGGAGATAAGATGAGTGACTCGGATCTATTGATAACGTTGCTATCTCCGATCTATGACATGACTCGTGTGGCTGGACATTTTGAAGAGGTTTATAGACAATACCAGTACTGTCTAAGATAGGGTTAGGTTATAACTACTAGCTTGTACGTTTGTATCCCTGTTCAAATGTGGACACCAGGAATCCGTCAGGTATATAATTCAGGTCAGTATGACTGCACTCGGACAATGTCAAATCTAAGTCAATACCGACACTGCCCAGGTGGATTGATGACAACTACATGTATCGTCTGAAATTATAATGCAGTAGGGGGTTCATCCGACTTAGTCATAAGGTTAGTCTTTATTGTTTATTGTTTAGCTCAAGACATCAGGCTGCCTGGCAGCTGCTTATTTCATACCTACATAGTTCAATGTTGCCTATCCCTTATCATGATGCGGCGGGCATTTTGAAAATTTGAGATATCAAGTCATGCCGAAAAAGCTTTAATTATCTACAGGCTGTCTAATTGATACAAACGATAGGCTCGTGAAAATGCCAAACCTACTCAGTCTCCCCGATGAACTGTTGGAAGTCATCGCATCAAATCTCGCGCAGAGAAACATTAGCGCCCTTGTCAGGACTAAATCGGCGTCTCTATCTTTCATTGACTTACTACCTCTATCAAGTTAATAAGAAATACTGTTGGGGCTCCGCACTGGTATGGGGTGCTGGACACGGGGTGATGAAGACAGTACAATATTGTATACAGCAAGGCTTCGATCTTGAGGTCAAGTGCCATATTAGTGGTGCCAGGCCGCTATACATGGCAATTCGCAATGCAGATTACGAGATGGTCAAAGTGCTGTTCGAAAATGGATCTAGAATTCGTAAAAGGGATATTGATTGCGCAAGTAGGGAAAGTTGCTAAATGATTATCCGCGACAATCTCCCCAAAGATCATGGAAATCCTCCTCCAGAGACGGGCCCAGACCATCCTCGATCAAAAGTTTTCCGGGCAGCCATAGAACTGGGACATGACGAATTGGCAGGACTAGTGAGAAATAAGGGGGTGATACCGAGCCCTTTACGAACCTATCTGGCCTACACTACAGAAAGCTGTGCGTTCCTGCAATGCCAAAATCTCAATTATTCGATTGCTTTTGGACGAGGTAGAAAAGACAGAAAACGTGAGAGATACCAAGAATATTCGTGATTACAGTCCATCCTCTTGCAGTATATTTTCGAATTATGATGAATACGAATGCTGCGACGTCAGTCTCAGACTCTTTTGGGAGAGAGAGAAGAAGTTTACTAGTTACACACGTTCTATTGATCAAGGCGCTGTGTATACTGCAGGATTTTTCGGCAATAATCCGTTACTCGAAGTTCTCTTTGAGATGAACGTGAATCTTAATAGGATAGATAATTACGGTGAAACTCCTATAATGTTGGCAGCACTTGCCGGGCGATTGGAGACTATTAAGCTTCTCATAGAAAAGGGAGCTGATCCAAATCTGAGTCGTGATCCATACGTCACCACTCTGTCAGCAAGAGAATTTGGTCGATCCTGTGCACGACTAAAAGAGCCTTTATGGTATCAAGATGAGAAAGAAAAGAGAAAGACAGTGGCCTATCTCAAAGCATACTTAAAAGAGAGAAATAAGATGCCCACGGGTAGTCTGATGAGATTATGGAAGTAAATAAACACGATATCTTTGATGTTATGATCTTGATACTAGCTAGTGGTTGAAACCCATCATATGCATTAAATTCATCTAACCTGATATCATACAAATATACATTCATTTCCCGGACTATCCCGGACATCAAGCATTATATCACATATCACCATATAGCGTCACCATAGACCCTTTAAAATGTAGCCAATGCCAACTTCGACTCCGTCAAAGGCCACAATGAATAATAAAACCCAACCGCACCCAACACCAGAAGCGCATAATACGCAATCGTCCAGCTAATCCCTAACTCACCACCTGCAACCTGCAGCGGACTGATCTCACTATCCTCCTTGGCTCGCATCTGCGGCGGTCCGATGGGAACGCCGGCTTCAACACGCCCCCATAAGCGAGGCAGTCCGCACCAGTTACAGAAACTGTGCACAAGGATCACGGCTGGAAGGGAGCCGGTCCTTAGGTACAAGAAAGCGGCAAACCAGCCGAAGACAGTCGTGTATCCGAATTGGAATATTGACCGGAAAAGAATGGCTGGGATTGATGTGTCTGGGTGAGTCAGTCGGAATTCGTAGAAGTGATGTACATGTGCGATGCCGAAATAGAGGGGAGACACAAATACGATGCGCCCCGGAGACATTTTGGCTAGTAAATGGAGCGTGATGATGACAGAGCGGAAGATGATTTCTTCTGTAATCGGGCCCTGCGAAGTATCAGTATCTGGACGTATAGTCTCGAATAAGGAGGATATACAGCAACATAATTTCGAAAGCCAATCCAACTTCGAAGTGTTTCGGACACACCCTCTCCCCGAGTCCACGATTTCCAGCCGTCCTCTGCAACACCTCGTTCAAAAAGAGGACCGCTGAACAATATAGCAGTCAAGAGAAGACCCTTAATAATTTCCACAATACCAATGGGCCACCAGCCGAGAAGTTTCAAAGCCTCTGGAAGTGAAGTGTTATCCCCTTCCAGGGCAATAAGAACCAAAACAAAGACGGTGCTGGCAACACAGGCCATTGACACAGCTCTCACCCGACTCCGAATGACGGATGGAGCATCTCGACTCAGAGATGGAGATGGCCGGGTGGTTTTGGAGATGTAGAATGGGACCACGTAGCCCAAAGTTACGAGGACCTTCTCAGTTAGCGAGATGCATCAATAGACAAGCACGTAGCTACTCACAGAAAGTACGGCGGCAGTGTTGACTGACAGAGTGGGTGGGTTATGGTCTATGACAGATCAGCCTTGGAGTCCATGTACAAGCATTAGTGTCGATACTCACGAGGTTGTTTCGTATATAACATCTTGAAACGATCCATGATGCCGACTGGGGCCATGGTGAGTGAAGCTTAAATCAAGTCTGTCAACCTGGGGAAGGTTCAACAGAGTGGAGTTTTGGTTCGGGGAAGGTTAAGCGCTCAACAATGCCAGATAGTTGCAACTTGTGAGTTCGAGATGTTTCACATCCACAAAATACTTGATAAGATGTCAGCGAGTGAAGTATCAGATATGCTGTACAGGCATGGTGGTCTTGGGTCCAGACAAAGAAGAAAAGAAGCTGGCGCGTTCGCCAAGCCATCGATCGCTTCGTTGCCAAGACTCGGATGTTCTATATTTAACCGACAGATTAAGACAGTACGTATGTTGACCAGTTGACAACACATTTGTAGTTTCATGAAGTATACAGATTGAAATGATATTTTGTATTTGAGGAGAACTCTGTATACTCACCTTTGGAGGTTAGTATGGATATATATTGTATATTTGAGGATACACATAATAAATTACGGTCTGTATTTTCGAGAGAGCGTATGGTACCTTGAAAAATTATAGTAAATTACCAGAGTAAATTACCGCTAACCTGATTCTTACATGGTCTTGAGGCTCATTGTGAAAGTGTCTATGTTTTAGTTGAGGATGATGATGATCATCATATGATGTCCAGAAGTTGAGCGAGAAGCTGGGAGACGAGCATAAGCACATCCTCGAGGCGCTGAGTACCATCTTCGCTCAGAAGCTGAGCAGAAGAATCCGATTAAGGACGTTGCCGTGTCTACGCTCAAAGACGAAGAGTACCTATGTCGTTAGAGTGTCAGGCTTTCATTACCCGATCACCCAACAAATCCAACAGCCAAGAACAATGAGACCAGATACAGTATAGAAGCATAAGAGATATTGCTCGCCATCATTCTAATCTATCACGTTAAAGCCGGGGTAGATGAGAAGGCCGAAGTTCTTTGGGTCTAAGATAGATGAGCTGCTCTGCGTCATCACCAAAAGCAGAATTAGGGCTAAGGTTAGGGCAACTTACGAGTTGAATCTGCCATTATGAAGTTGATAATGACCTTGTAAAGCACTGTCTCTAGACATGTATATCGTTAGATGCACTTCTTGAAGTGACCATGTATATCCATGGAGGCCTGAGATAACTATGGATAGGTCGAGAGCATTCATGGATCTTTTGTGGTGGCCATCACCAACAATATCCACGGACGGACATATTTATGTTTTACCCTAACTTTTGAGCCCTCTACCTCCATACAATATCACTATTCTCGCCATTTCTGAAGACTCATTGACAACACATACGGGGTATGCAGATTGAAACAAAATGTATTTACAAGATCCTAGTACGTGTAGACTAATATCATCCTCGACAAAATCCAATGAAACGTCCAAATACTCCACGGTGATTGGCCGCGCCGCTTCTAAAATAGGAGAAATTAACGGCGTCTGATTGGACGATAAATCACGAACCGTCCGGCCTGGCCAGCAGTGCGCCTTACCGAAAAGGGTTAAATCAATACAGATGAAACGCGCATCGACGTGGCAGCCCGTGATTTATGCTGGGTTCTTCCTGGTCTCCGTAGTGTATTATTAGGTGTAATAAAAATTACGTTCATTTCTCGTTTTCTGATTGGATATTTAGTAGTGGGTCCAGAGGTTTCTCGTATTTTACGCGCCGCCTTGTTCCTCAGGCCACCGGTTCATCTTCTCTTCAGATGAGTTCTCGACACAGCAACTTACACAACAACTGTGATCAGTAGTAGTTATAAACAAAACCATAATCGGCATACATCCCTACTGCACAATTAGGTTTCTTCGTCATAGTATTGAATACTGCATAGCAGTAGCTTTGTACCTGCAGGTCTCAGTCCGAGTAGGCAGTGTTCAGCCAATAATTAGCCCGCGCTTGTCAAAAAACCTGCAGCTGTAAGATACTAATACTATCATACTACTAAAACTTAGTTGAGAAAATTTACTGCAGGAACAGTCACCTTTCTTTTTCCTTATCCACAGCAATTGAACGCTGACCACTCTGCGGCGAACAATTCACCGCATATTGGCGCATTCCTCTCCTCGCTGCAGGGCAACCCCATTCCACTGCGAGGAGTCTGCATCCCTTGACTCCGGCGGGCCTCGATTGAACGTGCAGATTAAGCCCGATTTTAGTCTGGCACTCTGCAGACTGTACGGAGTACTCCTAGCAGAGCTACGACTTCTCCCTTCAGACTGCCGCCGCTTCATCTTCTCCTTCTCTTCTCCCTCATCCATCTGTCTGTCCGTCGTTTTTCGTCGTTTCGTTGCCAGTCGTTTTCGCCCTCCACGCTCATTTTCAGACTCTCGTTCAAGTCACTCTTTATGATCCCCCTTTATTAATTCTTCTTCTTTTTTTTTGACGATTTCATTGATATCATATGATATATGTAGTAATGTTTTAATATTTTTTCCGAATTGCTCGAGTTTATACACCCCACAGTCGTTATCACCACTATCGATAATATCGCCCTTGCCCTAGCATTCCACCAAGACACTATACAATATTGTTGTGACTATCGTTTTTATTTATTGTTTATGTTTCGGATCATTCAATAATTTGTCTGCTACTGACCCATCAGCTCCCGGTCTTGCTTGTTATATTATACGATCGTTGGATCTGTCACGACCTAGATTTATTCCGACGACATTGCACGTTCTCGTTATGAAATTACAGCACGACGACAATTAGACATTACGACTTGTACTACTACTTAATTTTTGTTTTTTGGAGGTTTGTGCAACATGTCGCCTCGGCCATCGTCAAGCGTCTCTCCGAGAAGAAGGCCACTCCATGAACGCACTCCATCACAGACAAACTCGGCTGAAGTTTCGCCTGGCCGAAGAGGAAAAAGAAGAGACGAGATTGATTTTTACTCCTCCACACCATATCCCACCAAACCAGCTCAAGTTCTCCTACCGCGTCCGGGGATTGGTCAAGATTATGCGCTTCACGGCGCTTACGGGGTTTCAGATGTATCTTTAGTCTCAACTGAAACGGATCATACGGCAACGGGGCCGATTAATGTTGTGGATCATGAGGAGCAGCGACATCGCGATGTTAGCGTGAACAGCAATACGTGGGATTTTTCGTCGTCGGTGGATTTGGCGCATTCGTCTCAAGTTTGGGATAATGATCCGCAGTCTAGCCAGTCATCCTTTCCTACGCCATTGATACCTTCGGACGACGACGTTTTTGATAATGAGGACGATGTTGTATATGAAGATAAGACGGAATCTGAATTTGAAGTCCACGAACCAACTAGTCGGCCGAGCCATGAGGATGGTCTATATGGCAGTGATAATTCTTACCCATCCGACATTTTAAGGTCGGACGACCAAGCGAATGATGAAGATGAGGATGCAATTCCCCTTCCACGATCTCACAGAGCTTCAATATTGCCGGTACTACCGGGTAGCTCATCGCCAAACGAGCTGGCTGATGACTATTCATCGTCTACAGAAAACTTTGTCACCTACGACCACTCATCAAGCCCTAACGTGGTACCGATTGGTGCGCCTTCAAGCCCGAACTTCGTGTCGCTAGGAAGCTCAAGTCCAAACCTGGTCGCATTTGGGAGCTCGTCACCTGTGGCTGGTGGAATGACCAATCGCTCTGATTCAACTTCTTCGTCTTCAAACTCCTTGGGTACAGTCATTCATCACACACACAACAATGCTACAGGCTGGCCGCCTTTGTCAGAGGGTATGTCGTCACAACCCGCCTCATTCACCTCGAGTCCGCCTGAGCAGTTACTTCGAGGGTATCAATCGGCTTCGTCTTTGGCGCTGTCTGGCGGCGAAACGAACCTATCGCGATCAAGAACCACGTCTACAGGCAGCGGCCGGTCTGAAAAATCGCTGACGGATACGGCGCCAGCGATAATTCAATACCCCCAAATACGTGCTCCATCATATGCAAGCTCTTATGCCGAATCTTCGGCATCACAAATCCGACGTCCAGCACAAACCATGTCAGACCGCTCAGTCACACGATGGAACCCGACGCTTTCGACGGTTCCTGCTCAATCAGTAGCGGACAGCTCTGCAGGCGACAGTATCAGCGAAAACAAACAAGGTCTAGGATTAATGAACCCCAGCAAACCAACATCCACAGTTTGGCCCGTCGAGGAAAACGACGAACATCTAGACAGTTTATCAAACTTGCCGCGATCAACACTGCGCCACATCCCATCATCGCTCATCGGCACCGAGTCTCGCCCTGGATCTAGTTCCAGCATGAATGGCTTTTTGAACGTACTCCCCAACTGGGTCCGACTATACTACCGCAGCAATAATGGCCAACTAGTAACAAACCCTGCCATGTCGATATTTGAGTCTAGCCGTCCTTCAACCGCGGCCTCTCGACCGCCGACTCCTCATCGATATATCAGCCAGAACCCGAATCCTATAGGAGTTGTTTCTCGTCCGCGAAATCGTCCTTCAAATGAGAGAGTAGTACCGGCTCCTCTGCGGTTAGTGTCTGATCACCCAGCCGATCCGCGCAGCCATTGGAAACCTACCCCTGAAGAGCAACGCCAGCAGCAGCAACAACAACAACAGGAAAGAGACCAAATCGAGCAATCGACCGAAGCTGCCGCCGCCGCCCGAGACGATTCTGCTCGACGCCCCTTTGCAAAAGCATCTTCGCCGCATCTGCACCCAGACAAAACCCATCCGAACCCTCGCTACACCTGGGTCGCCCCGTCGCTGGACTCCCGTCAAGAACCAACCCTGGGACGACGCAACGTTCAAAAATACGCATTCTGTTTCGGATTCGTCTTTCCACTAATCTGGCTCATTGCTGCATTCCTACCTCTTCCTCCACGGCCAAGTCCCATGGACCAGGAACAGGTCGTAGTATCTCAACCCGGCGCGCAGTACCGGATTGAGCAGTACGAGAAGAAACGATACTATAATGCGCGGTGGTGGAGGAATGTGAATCGGGTTATGGTCCCGGTTGGTATTGCTGTTATAACTATTATTGTACGTCCCTCTTTCCTACGTAGTCTTGATTGAATGAGCTGGCTGACTGTATGATAGATTGTCCTAGCCGCCGTTGGCACAACAATCGGCTTTTAGACCGTTCTCCTATACACACTTTTGTTTTTTTTTTTTTTGCCCTTCGATTCATCGACATATTCAACGCATTGACGACAGACATTTATACATGATTTCTTACTATTTACATTACAATTATTTCACATTCAACATTCAACATCACTTTGATATTTACATTGGCAAGCAACTACATACGATCCCTGCAACGAATCGACTATCCATCCTTGCACACCGTCCTCACGGCCCTTTTCTATATATGGCGACTTTTTGACTATTTCTTCTTCTGCTGTACGACTAAATGACTTTCACGTGTATATACGATTGACATGTCCGTTCGTCTGTCCTATTTTTTTTTTTTTTGTGACATTTTGGTTGTTACAATGCTGCTTCATTGCGTGGATTGCTTTTTTGATATTTTTATTGTCGCCGAGGGGAGGCCCTCAAAAACTATCACTTCTGTCAAAGATTTTCGCTGTTTTTTTGTTTCTTGGAGTGTATTTTCAAATTAATTTGGAAGCGCTTCGTTTCTACAGGAATGATAATCTTCTATACTCTCATATGGATTAATTGATATACATTGGTCTTGAACAATAGAGATTCTCTTCGAATAGGATATACTTAGTAGGTTAGGGCTATTTTTGGCAACACCCCCCTCCCTTTTTATTTTCGTCACTGAACATCGCGGTACTACAACCGACAGCGTTAGAGTTACCTGACAGCTCACTTTTCGGCATCATCTACGTCCGATTCGTCCTGCCCTCTTTCTGCATGTACTCCATACTATGTATGTAAGATTACCCCTAAAAGGACATGTCTCGGACTTACAAATCGTTAAAACTTTCTTCCCCTTGGGTATCTATACACCACATCCATGCATGCATAACGCCGACTACACAGCCTGTATCTAAAGTAGGCATAGCCACACAAGAAGTAGAAAATGATATTCAGATTGAGTGTCTATCATATCATTCAGAATGTATATACCAACCGAATCGAAGCATAGACACGTACATGAATTGAATGCATTGCATTGGCCAAAGAAAACTTCGAAGAAGAAAATCGCTATAACTCATGCAAGTAGCACATAAAGAAGAAAAACAAGTAGAAGAGAAGAAAAAGCACGAGGCTATGTATAACACTGATTGACGCCCGTGTCAATGATGATGATGTACAAAATTCATAATCCAAAGAAACAGAAAAAATAAAGAATCGACAAGGTAAGGTGAATTCAAGGTTGGCCGTCGCTTATGGAAAACTATTTACTTCAAAGTAACTTTATTCGACAATCAAATCAAATCGATCAATCAATCGGATATTTCCACCGGTCTGTCCGGGGACGAGCCATCCATCACGACGTCTTTTCCTTCTGCTTGTCCGCTTTGTTGGGGGTGATTACTATTATCATTATTATTATCGGTAGTAGTCTGATCGCCTGATTCGGACGATACTACTATGGCTGGGGTGGGTTGTGATGATGCAGCAGCAGCAGCAGCAGGAGACTGGATTTCTTCCTCGGGGGCGGCGGAGGTCTCCCTCAACGAGGGAAGGACGAGTCCGTCCGCGCTGTCCTTGCTGCCATTCGTCGCTGCGTTGCGAGATCTCATGCGCAATCTGCGTGCTCGTCTCTCGTCTTCGGCGCTTTCTCTGCGTCGCCGGGTGCGCTCTTCGTCTGTGTCGGTGTTGTTGCTGCGTAGACCCTGCAAGAGATTGGCGGCTCTGTCGGCGATGTCTTCTCCCTCGGATACGGATTCAGCGCCGTTTGATTTGGCGTCTTCTTGGGGTGCGAGATGGTCAGCTCCGTCAGCGGTGGATATCATTGATGCAACTTCGCCGTCGTCGGCTTCTGCGCCCATCAGGCTGGGCATTCTTTGTCCTGACGCTACTCGGACTTGATGTCTTTCTTTCAATCGTGCTCGCCGACGTCTGTCGCGTTGATCTTTCGCTTGGGGCGCCGCTGCACGTAGTTTCTCTAGTAACGAGTCCATTGCACCGCTTGATGTTGGTGATATAGGACTCTCGGTACCGTTGGCCATTGCAGGATTGACTCGCTTGCGCGCCAAAGACGATTCGATTCGTCTTCGGTTCTCTTCCAGCGCTATATTCTTCTCCTTGGATTTCTATATTGCATTAGCCAACAATCCTCTTCTCGAAATGAGTCTAAACTAACCTTCCATTCTTGCAAGAAAGAAGCAAGCTTGCCGAAGAAGTCACGACGAGAGTTTTCATCCGTATTATCCTCACCATAGAAGGTCATAATATCATCAAACGTCTTGGCCAAATCATCAAGTAATATTTGCATCTGCTCGGCTTTTCGTCGAGCATCTTTCATGCTTCGTTGAACCACCTGACTGACGCGATCTTGAGGATGGAATTTCTTTGGATCACTCAAATTACCCGAGTCGAGACTTGACTGAACGTTCTTGATGGTGTTGATGTATTTCACAGCATCCTGGCGGAGATTGTCGATATTGAGTTTGTGCACACCAGCAACACCACCGATTTCGTCTTGGAAGCCCTCCCATTCTGGGTACTGATTACGCACAATACGTTCAACCAGATCCGCAAACGTAGTCTCGTTCTTGTCGTCTTTGACCATACCCAGTCGTGCGAGAGAACCCAACTTGAAACCTTGTGCCTGCTTGTTGGCGTCATTCATGAAGTTACCAATGTCCAGAATCAATCCCAAAACGTTCATGAGCGATACGGAATCGCGAAGAGAATCGCAGACTTTGGACACTTCCTGTATCTTGGTGGAAATATGATCGTAGTCCGCCTCATAACTTCTCGTCAAAGCCAGCGCGCGCATCCTAGACTTCCAGTAATGATTGAGTTCATAAGCCGTTTGCAAATAGATCTGGTCCTCTCGAGTAAGTTCGTTAATATCCTGTTCTCTCTCAGCTGTCGCGGCATCGGCAACCGTCCAGTCCTTGCTGTATGGCGCCATAAGTTTGGCGGTATTTTCAGCGATATTACATAGATCATCTCGCTGCAAAAAGTCCATAACGACATCATTCTCCATGATCTCCTTGTCGCAGTGGATGATCATCCGTACCAACTCATCCACCGGTGTTTGCGAAAACTTAGCCAAGGCGACCTGGAAGGTCTTGGAAAGTTCGTTGGAGATGATTTGCTTCTTATCTTTTCGTTTTTGTGCTGCGTTTCCACCACCTAGAATCTTCGTCTCCTTAGCCATGAACAACCGCTCCACTTCGTCGAGAACACCTTTCTTTGCCAAATCGGTGTATTTTTCTTCCTTTGCTTCGTTTGTCGGGGCATGACTGGCCCATACCGTGACCTGAGGAGTATCAATCTTGTCCCAGTGAAGAGCCTTGAGCTTCTTCTTAGGTCTTATTGAAGGCATAGTGGTTGTTGGAGCGTATGATTGGCTTTGTTGTGACATATAGTTTGCTCGCCAAGCGCCAGGTACAGGAGCGCCAGGCGGAGGGGGTGGTGGTGGTGGCATACCAGGAGACATTGGGGGTGGAGGAGGGGGAGGCGGAGGTATACCGCCAGCCATGCCAAAAGGAGGAGGGGGAGGAGGCGGCGGAGGAGGAATACCACCAGCTGACATTGGTGGTGGAGGAGGAGGTGGCGGTGGAGGGGGAATAGCTCCAGACATTGGCGGTGGAGGTGGAGGAGGAGGAGGGGGAGGAGGCGGTGGTACGGCAGTAACAGGAGGCTTTGTATGCTCATCTTTGACTTCGGCCTCTTTCTCAGCAGCTTCAGCTTCAGCCTTTTCTTCTGCTTTCGAGCCTTCGGCTTCTTCATCTGAATCGTATTTGCGAACCTTGGCAGCAATCTCTCCCAATAGGCCGGTAGCTTGCATTGGGTTCATGCGCGGTCGTTCATAGGTCTCTAGTGTGACCTTCTCCTTCTCCTCAACTACTTCTTCTGTCTCGCTGACTCCGGGCAGGTGTTGTGCCTCTTGTTCCGTAGAAGGAACCTTCTTGCGTGTGACAGATCCAAAAGTGCTGTTTGTTAGGGTTTGCCGAGTCTTCTTTTCGAATTCTTCCTCTGGCTGCGCGAGAGCGCCCTCCATCTGTTCTCGAAGCTCACGCAGACGGTCTGAAGGGCCATCTTGGTTCCAAACTTTGCCTTCGAGTTTGAATTGAGTCTTTGTCCGCTCAAGTTGGCGCTCGAGCCTTTCAAGTAGTCTCTCACGATCAAGGATACCTCTCATTTGAGTTGGATCGGTTTCACCAAGTTTGTTTTCGGCTGCTTGTTTCTTTGCATTAGAAGCAGCAATATCTTGCGCGTCCCGAAGCATGAGATACAATTCACGAGTTTCCAACTCATTTCGTTGCAATTCCTGCGCCCGAAGACGATGAACATCATTGAGCTCAGATTTGAGAGACTCATTTTGGCGGCGTTGCAATTCGAGAACACCGGCTTGTTCCTCGATTTGCTTTTGTAGTTTCTTGACCAAACCATCAGCTCCGAGTTCGATCTGTGCCTTCATTTCATCACGCTCGGCAATAGCGGCTTCTGCGACCTGGCGAGCCTCCAAGGATTCGTCGTAAGCATGTCTAGCCTCCGCGTCTGTATGCAACTTATCCAGCAAGTTTTGCACCGTAAACGTCAAGCCCTGGCGTAGGTCCAGATCTGGCAACCGACGATCCATAGCAACGTAGCTAAGCATAGCCTCGACCAATTGAAACATACGTAATCCATCATCACCTGTAGAATTCTCCCGTATAAGAAGCATATGCTGCATTGCAGAGAGAAAATAATCTCCTGCTCGTGTACCCCGTAGCTTCATGTTGATCGCATCAGTAATCTGGGCAGGATCGCTCATGTCCTTGACTTCTCCTTCAGCACTGTCCTTGGCACTACTAGCCTCGCGCTGCAACAGATCTTCGTAGTCGATGGCTTCATTCTCCCGGAAACGCTCGATTTGTTTGTCGATGATTTCATATTGAAAATCCTCCATTTTCGTCAGCAGACGCTTGATACCACAGGAAATGAACTGGGCCCGGATGTGACATCGTAATTGCAGGTCGTATTGCGGCGCATCCACAAGCATATTGATCATCATCATTGTCGCAACAGCATATTCCATAAGTTGATTCTCC
Organism: Talaromyces liani; assembly: GCA_022814505.1. Taxonomy (NCBI): domain Eukaryota; kingdom Fungi; phylum Ascomycota; class Eurotiomycetes; order Eurotiales; family Trichocomaceae; genus Talaromyces; species Talaromyces liani. The sequence continues at coordinate 129,585 of JAKLNL010000040.1, forward strand.
ATCCCTACACCTCCGCTGCGAAATTCTTCACTTGCGCCGACCAGACTGCCCATCTTGCCACGGCCGTCGATAGTGACCTCGACGATACGCATCCAAGCATCAAATCGACCTGTTTCCCCATTATGGTTCTTGACATGGTCCATTGCTTGTAACACTTTCTGATGACCTTGACCCTCGCCCCAATGGCAGAGGAAAGTAAGAACATCGCTGACAATTCTTCGAGTTTGCAGTCGGGGTGACAGAAGTGAGCTGACCAGGGCGACAATAACTTGTTGGTGTGCAAGAGCGTCATCGGCACCATATTTGTTGTTCATTAAAGCTTTCAAACATTTGGTAATGTCGTATTCACGTTCAAGATCTTTATCGGCGCCTGAGACTACAGGCCCTGGTCCAGCAGTCTTGCGGCGGTTGATTTTGAGTAGCACGTTGGTTAGAGCAACCTGACCTTGGGCTTCAACAAAAGCTTTGACCCAGCTTGTAATTGTTAACGCTTGAAATAATTCAAACAGATTGGAAGACTTGCCTGATAGGTTGCGTCCGCAGACTGACACTCAAACTGCCAAGCTGTTTCGATGTAATTGTATCATCCATAACCTTTTTCACATACCACTCCGGGCTTCCCTCTTCATCGGCTCGGCCTATCACAGAATGAGAGCCACTATCGTAGCCGTGAGTAAGACGGGCATTGTTACGTCGCTTCTGCTCTCCTTGGAGCTCAGTCAGTCGATCTTGATGAACAAGGGTCCATTTTTTAGAAGCGGGATATGCAAGCATCTGTCTTTTGGCTTGTTCCGGTAGATTCTGCCAGCCTCGTTTCTGCATCAAGTCGAGAAAAAGCTGGTCGACCATCCGGTCATCCTTTGGCCGCGACAGATAATCTGCGGACGCTACAGACGATGTTGATTGAGAAGGGGTGACAACTTGTTGAGATTGTGATGGCCATGATCCTTGGGCGTTTGAATAGCGACTGCCACTGCGATCGCCCGCGGAGTATGAGGTAGTGAGGGTGCGGGAAGAGTTGCTGTCGGAGAAGTATGAGGTTCGTGTAGCGGATGATGACTGAGAGGAATGTATGCTGGTCTGATCGAGTGAGATTCTTGAAGCGGAGGACGAGTCATTTGAAGCGTAACTGCCAGAGGCGTATGTAAAGTTATTATTTGCTGCAGAGCTGCCAGGTCTCCCCCATTGTTGATACCTGGCGCCGCGGTCTCCTGTCGAACTGCTCGTCATTGTTAAGTTCGAGGCGTGCGGCGGCGGCCGAGGACCGCTGACCGAAGGCGTAACGGAATTATGCGAGGATGTAGATTTCGAGTCCCAGGCTGGGTACTGATGGTAGTCGGCGCCGGACTTTGCAAGATGATTGGGAGAGGGTTCTCGACGAGCGCTTGATTCTTGTTTTGGTAGGTAGTCGACGGGTATGGGAGTTCGTGAGTCTGATGGCATATTTTCAAAGGGTATCGATGTGATTATGCCAGCGTTCGAATTGAGAGCGGCGACAGCAGCGGCATTGGATTCGTCCGCGTCAAATGAACCGATAGAGCCTCTTGCCGAATATCGCGAACTTCGTGACCCAGCTAGACTACCTGTGATTGACTGTGTTTCCGCGTTTGTCGAATTCAACGAGGCTGCATATCCGTCGAAGCGCTCGTCAGTTTGCCTTTCCTTGTATAATTTTCTGCCAAAGAACGATTTGCTAGAGGTGCCCTGTTTTGGTTTCTCTGGAGCTGTGGTGGGCATTGTGATAGCGGCGGATGCTTGGAAGACAGCATGGGCGTGGATTCAGTCGCTCGAATTTTCCCCTCTTGATGCAGTCGCCTCGGTTCGACAGGTGGTGTTGACGGAAGTCGAACGTTGATAGACGTCTGTGGATTTCTCGCAGTGATAGAAGTCGGAAATGAACAAGCAAGTCAGGCGTGCTTGTTGTCGTCGATCAGCAAGCGTAACCTCACTTGTTATCCCGTCGTGACTTAGTGACTAAGTAGTTGGGCTAGTCAGCTAGCCAGAGCACGTCGTATCGTACTGTAGTTCGTAGGATGCCCCGTAGACCGAGACGGGAGCTCGACCGAATGCCAGGACCTTGGACTGTCGGTCTGGCTCGGTATGGTATTGTCGAGCAAGCAGAGGTATGAACAGTAACTAAGTGAGCTTCTGCAGGGCTCACAGAGTCTTGCGTGAGTATGCAAAAGAAATCAGACAGTGCGACGCTGTCCCTCTGAGGAAGGAGTCCACCAGTTCTTTCCGGTTAGCCTGGTTGAGCCACCACAGCCAATCAGAGCGCGCGACGCCGAGCTTCTTCACTGCTTCAGGGGAAGGAGTTCCGAAGCAGCCAATCACATTGAGCGGTTGTCCCTATTATTTTGACGTGTTTCCTGACTCAGTCTTGTATAAGTTGTCAGAAAGTTGATCTCGAAGTATCTGCTAGATACAGTATTGAATGTTCGAATCTTCGAATGGGCCTTGATCAAACCGATCTTGAAACGCAAGCACATGGGCGCTCCTTTGTCAACGGCTAACCCTACACCAATTGAGCACGTTCAAGTCCTATTCTTGACTCAATAACAAAGGTTCATTCATATCTTTTTCTTTGATTGTTCAAGACATCGAAGACAAGTCAATGGAGTCTCTTGAAGATCTCAATAATGAACACCTTGATCATTCCGAATGCTGCCGAGGCACCATGCACCGTGACTACATCCGACGGATGCCCTACTCAGAGGAGATCCTGGCTCTTGCTATCTGCTTCAATCTCCCCGTCAAGTCCTGGCCTGAGATAGATTCAACTTGAACCTAGACCGTGAGGGAGTTGCTACTTATAATGATGCAACCTACCCTAACCCTACAACCCTTATCAAACGTTACTTGGATGCCTCACTCATTCCCACTGACTTGCTCCAATGCCATACTAAGAGAGTCACTGGGACAAGTTCTATAAACATTTCAGCGGAATCATCCAACAAGGACATCGTCTATGACCTCACAGCAGTGGATGTGATAGAGGCAGAATGCCAACCTTATCTTATCTGATAAGCCCATTTAATGAATATCCCTGGATCTTCAGTCAGTATGTATCCTAAAGGAATCACACAGATTCTATATAAAAATTGTTTCTCAAATTCGGAAGAACGCTCTATCCAGGAAATCACATATACACACATATCTTGAAATCCCCTCTTGTTGTACGGATTACTTATGTATCTCTTATCGTGCCGTTTAAGGAAGGCGGTAGACTAATCTGCTGACGAGGCCCCTTTGTACTTGCTTCACTTTCATCTTTCACTCCGATCCTTGACCTTTGCCATACTCCAGTATCTATACACATAATCATGAAATGAACTCTGTTTCCCTCGATATACACTATCGGGGCGGCAAATAACAGCCACCACTATAACGACAGTCGGCGCCATCACCGCCCTTTGTCGCAATCATGGGCTCCTCATTTGACATGTTCAAGGTACACCTCCTCTTCCCCTTCTATCCACAGAATACAATCACGATACTAATTCGAATATGAAAGACTCTTATAATCCCCGCCATCATCTCCCTAACCATCTACCTCCTCCTCAGCTACATCCTGCTCCCCTTCTTCCGCCGTTACCGCCAACGGTACGCAAACTATCTCCCTATAAGCGCCATATCAGCGCAGACCTTACCCATCCGCGAACGAATCGCCGATAGTCTAATGCACTTTTTCCTGCCAAGTGCGTCGTGGCGACAACGACTAGTGCCGCGATTTATGCGCCGGTCATCCACCACCTCAATGAGTGACGAAGATGATGACGACGATGAGTCGATAGACCACAATAGACCTGATAACCACGACTCGATAAGCATATTCGACGAAGAAGGGGAGAACATGGCTGAAATGAACATGTCAGCCTCAAGAAGAGAGGCGTTGGAAGCCAGGCGGAGTTTTGCGGCTGATCAGGTCCGGCTGAGTAGGGATTTGGAAGAAGGGTTTATGGATGATAGTGATGATGATGATTCTCTACATTCTGGGCAGAGGAGGCGGTGATTGGTAAAATAATATTTTATTAGTTGCATATATGGATATAAGACTATTAACGTATGAATAAAAACCCCTTTTTCATGCCATGCTATCGTGGTACATCATTAATCATTCTGGTGATCTTCACATTACAATTCCGTCTAGAGCGTATGGTTGGTGGTGATGCACGGGTATCATGCTCTGTCCGTGATATGGAGGTGGAATAATCATATTCGGACGCATACCGAGGATGTGATCTTCATGGCCATGTCCGTGATGACCATGAGTTGAATGCGCATGATTCGGTACATAGTTCACTTGCGATTGAATATCGAGTGTGCGCTCGTGTGTCGTTGGGATGTAATAGGGGTATTGGACTGCTGCATTCATTAGCCGTCCGCTTTTATGATATATATGAGTTAGAGAAGACAAACTCACCAGGCATCCCGTGCATAAGTAATTCTCCATTCTCATACTGTTGCTGATGAGGTTCAGTCTTGAAGCTCGACAAGCTTCCCTCATAGTGACTCGTCGATAGACTACTGCAGGAACTATATGGAGTTTCTGGCGTGGCAATGGGAAGTGGTGGACTAAATAGTCCATCTAGGGGCGCCTCCCAATACGAGGAGGAGCCTGGAGGGACAGAGAGGGATCGTTCGGTGGCTGCATCATCACTGCCAAGTAATTGGTCATGTAGATGTAGATGCATCTCCGGATTTCGGGGTGAAAGGTCGATGTGTTGTTGGTGGTGTGGAATGATGATACTTGGCGTCCCAACGGCGGATAAGGAGGGTGATAGTGACGTCGGAGTGAGTTGTGGAAGTGGTGACTGCACGCATGGAAATTGTTGTTGTGGTTGCTCTTTTTTGATTGCTTTAGCAGTAGTCTTTGTTGGAGGTTTGCTCTCCCTCTTTCGTTTGCGAGTGAGCTGTCGATGTCTGGTCTAATTAGCTTCGAGTCTTCCTCATGAAAGTCAGAGAAGACATACCGATTCTTTGCATCCAGACCCGTCCGGCCGGGAAAGTATGTGTCGACAATCATTTTCCAGGCTCGCCCATACTCGCCGATTGCAAGAAGGAGGATCCGATCTTCATCTCGTGTCCAGGGGCTGCGATCAATAGCTGGATCGAGCACGTCGTTCCATCGTTTGAAACACTCTGTTGATACATTAGTTGAGTTCAAATATAACAAGGCTGGGAAGTACATACGATCACCATTCCTCGTCCCCACGACTTGTGCAACGCGAGACCAACTAAGTCAATTAGTATACATTTAACCAAATGCTTGTAAGTATGTCTTACTGCGTCCCATGACGATGGATACCCATCTTCAACAACTCGTCTTCACTCTGTGACCAAGGGCCCAAATTCATAGTGGCAGACACACGATAGTGCCATCGTTTGCGACAGTCCTTGTTATTTCGGCCGGGGAGATACGAAGCAATGACGCGCCAGTCGACTTTTCCCTTTTCTATACAAGACAGACGTTAGGATATATCCAAAAACTAAAAGGGGGAGCTTACCGCAAGACTCAACCAGTCTCCTGAGGGTATTATCCTCCTCGACACTCCACAGATTACGAGATCTATTCATCTTTCTCCGTATGATGTATGAATGTATGATGTATGCTGTTCAATGTTCAATGTTCAGTGAGAGTAAAGTCTGACAACCATGATCTGATGAAGCGGGGCACAGCAGATCTTTTAAATTAATCCCCAAGCTCTCTCGGGTCTGTCTCCAGGGCGGCTCCAAGCCTTCCGAGCTTGTCAGAGAAAATCTAAACGTGCTGTTAGCTCAGCCTGGTCAGGCTGTATTTAACACGACTGGCGGCTTCTGGGGCTTGAGAGCCGATCTGCAAGCCCTATCATTGGCTGTGCAGATGCAAGATACAAAGTTCAAAAGTAAAAGAGGAAAAGTTACAAGACGGAACAGGAACACGAAAAAGAAAAAGAGAAAGAAAAAATAGAATTCACCGTTCGTATGAAGAATAAAGGTCTAGGCTAGGATTCAACGTCAAGTCATCATCATGTGTTGCACGCGGCTCGATTTGCCTCCATTTCTCCTCAGGCGATGTGCATGGGGATGGACCATGCCATGCCCTCGTATGCATGCTAAAACATGCAAATGCATCGAAGCGGCTGCCATGAGCCAGACAGAACTCACCACGGACTCGCCGATGCGTCAAGTCCGGAGACACAAGGACAAGAACAAGGCCAATAGGAAGGGGAGCCATCGAGGTGGGAAGGGATGGGATGCATTGCTTTTTCTAGTATTACATAGTGGTACGTACGAAGTTGAGTACTAAGTAAGGCTAGGAGCTATCAGATCATCTCCGGTCGACCAGGTGTGCCAGGTGGGTTCAAGGATGGATAGGAACGATCTCGCTCGGAGCGAAACACTGGCATTAACAGGCCCGTGCATGCAGACAAGTCGAATGGGAAGACCAAGACCTCGCTGGACGCTACCAGAACGGGAAGGAAAAATCAGCCTCATGTGGATGCTTTCCTGAGAGGACGAAGAGGGAGGAGAGGCTAAGAGCTTGGACAACAACTGAAGAGGGTCAAAATTAGCGAGCCGCTCAGCTCGTATTGTTGTAATTACGTGTACTATGTGTACGTATTACGTCTCCTTATGATACGTACGTACTGCTATTGCTACCGATCGATCCCGGATAGCAGATTTGCTGCCCAATGTACTGGAGCCAGCCAGAGAGCCACTGGCACTGGGTTTCTGATGTGGCCGTATGAACAGGCCTCATCCTATGCTATAATAGGCATCCCTGAAATTAATACTACCCCTATTAAAGTATTAAAGTGAATCCTCCGTGGGGAATCCTCAACGGATCGATACATCCCGTATCGTCATGACAGTAATGTATTGATTGTAATACACTGCCGGTAACGATACACCCGAAATAAGCTTATTCCCCAGCCCCAGGCTAGTAACAGTACAGTATAAATACACGTATCGCCTACCCATTCTGTACAAGCCTGTCCTACTCTGTGTATCATCATCTTCTTCTGTCTCATCTTTTCCCATTCACCGCAATATTACACAAGATCTCGCTTACACCACACCGTCAGACGAATCCGATCCTGGGACCAGAAAATACCAAGAGAGAAAAGAAAAGAAAAGAAAAGAAACTCCATGCGACAGAAAAAAAAAAAAAAAAAGAACAACTTATGGCCGATGCAGTTAGTCTAGTTTACCGATACTCTGGATCATCAGCCCATGCACACGCCGAACTAGACCCTTGTCCCTCGCCAAGCAGACGGTGCTATATTTGTATGCATGCAGAGTGCATCTTCCAATGAAGACCATTCCCACGCGAGACGCAATCTCGCTAAGTGTTAGCTAACTGACAGAAAACAGCTCCAACAAAAAAGAAAAGAAAGTCAGAACGGTCCGTGGAATTGTTTGCTGCATTGAAATTGGTCAGGGGAATGACAATGACCCTTTTGATCGCTTCGAGTCACCTGTCCGGTCCTTGCTTTGGTTAGTACGTATGAGTACTCATTGTTTACTGCTTATTGCTCGCTCGTATGATATGTTGTCAGAAGCAAGGAGGGCTCGCCACGCTGCGGCTGATCTACAGGGCCTCGTGAACTGAAGATGTGGTGTCCATTGAACGTGCATGATTCTAGACCGGTGTACTACTTCTTTAGGCCGTAGTCCATCATATGTGCTACCGTACTACGTAGGACGTAGGTACGTACGATTGATCCCCCTCCTCGGGATTTGATGCTTCGTTTGTGACGGTTTGTCAGACTGAGACTAGGTTTGCGACTTAATACTGCATTTGGCAGGCAGTGGGTGGGCATTGGTCACCTCCTGGCAAATTGGCGGGCAGTGACAATTACAGTTTACCTAATGCATAGTTAGCTGTCGACAAGCAGTGACAAGCACTTTTAGGTGTGCTGTAACTATCCCCATGATCGTCGCCTATGTAAGCCACTTCATATACGAAGCATACTTTACTACGTATGCGTCGGCAGAACGAGAAAAAGCCGAATAGCTCAAATTGGTATCATAAATAATATTAAACAATAATTTCAAAATGTAAATAAAATACATTCACCTGACTTTTGTCTATACACCAATCGCGTTCTTGACCCAATTCTCCAATCCGCCCTTGGCAATTATCTCCTGCACGTTAGGAGGCAATTCGCCCACCCGATGCGTCCATGTCGTGCCTTCGTGTTCCTTGACCTCGATCTGACTACGGCGCACGTCCCAGGTCAATGTCCAGCCCGTTCGGCGCGTAAGCGTCTTCCCCTCGCCAAAACTCTCCCGCAACCGCTCCACGAGTCTGGGAACCTCCAATCCCATAAGCGCATTATTAATACTGTTGCGCGAAAAGATGTTTCCGAAACTACCAGACACCACAAGGGGGATCTTCTTGGCTAGGATCGCGGTGGCGGCTTGTTCGCGAGAACTGCCGCAGCCGAAATTGAAGCCGGATACGAGGATATCCCCCTCCTTGGCAACGCTGGCGAATGATGGGTCGTAATTGGACATGCACACCTGCGCCATGGTTTCGACTGGCACGTTGTCTTGGTAGGTGTATTTGCCGGGGTAGATGCCATCGGTGTTGATGTTGTCTGCGTCACAGAACACGATTTCGCCCGATATACGTTCTGGGAAGCCCGGGTACAATTCCGTCAGAGATTCAGCGTCGTCTTTCTTTTCTTCCGACTCTGTTTTCTGCTCGGACAATCCAAATTTTTGCTCGCCGTCCGCGATAAGGTTATCGAGTTGTCCAATGACCTTCTCCAATGCCTCTTCAGCAGTAATCATGCGATCTTGCTCCTTGATACCGTCTCCTTCGCCCCGAATCACCCCAGTCCAGCCCTCTGGTTGCTGATACCAACCAGGTCCCTTGAGGAGACCAGACAAGGCACTGGCAGCTACAACTTCAGGACTGCCAAGATAAGCTTTCGCATCGGTACTGCCCATACGACCTTTAAAGTTACGGTTCGAAGCGCTAATACCAACTTCGCCCGGCTCCAAAAGACCAGTTCCCAATCCAATGCAAGGTCCGCATCCAGCGGGAAGAGCCTCAGCTCCAGCGTCTAATAACACCTGCCAATCACCAGCATCTTCCGCAACTTGCTGTTCAGGTAAAGACGCGGCAGCGATATAAAACTTGACTCCGTCTGCAATCTTGGGCACTTTACCCCCGTTAGCTTCAGCGGCTTCTCTGAACACGCGCGCAGCAGCAGCAATGTCAGATGCACGTGAGTTGGTGCATGAAACAAGATACGCCTTGTTAACCTTGATGTTCTGAGCTTCTAATTCGCTGATCGGAGTGGCAACTTTGACCGAGTTGGGGCCGGACACGTAGGGCGACAGAGAAGACAGATCCAAAAACAGCTCCTTGGCGTATTTCGCGCCCTTATCTGCGGTCAATGCGTTTGCAAAAAGCTCTTCTAACCGGTCGTGTGTGAATCGTTCTGCAGCATGGGTTTTGTAGGGACCGTCAGCTAGCCCCATGGCTGCTGTGGTAGCTTTGCCTCGTAGCCAGCCTTTTAGCACGTCGTCGATAGGGAATAAACCGGACAGAGCACCCCATTCTGTAGTCATGTTTGCAATTGTGAGGCGGTCGTCGACCCGGAGACTGCGCATTGTTTCCTCGGAGCCCGTGAATTCAATCGCGTGGTTGAGGACGTCGTCTTTGCCAAACAAATGGCACAGAGCAACGATTACATCTTTTCCAGTAACTCCGGCAGGTAGAACTCCGGTAAAATGCTTTGCCAGACATGTTAGCGCGCATTAATAGTCAAATCGAAATGCGACTTACCACTCGTGCAATATTAGGAACCTGCCACCACGTCTTTCCAGTAGCCCAAATACTAGCTCCGTCGGTACGCACTATAGGCGTTCCCAAACACCCAACACCACCATACATATTACTATGACTGTCAGACGCCACAACCAGAGTTCCCGGCCATGCGAATCCTTCCTCGACCATAATCTGATGCCCAATACCTCGTCCAGCCGGATAAAACTCAACGCCATGGTGTTTAGCAAATTCTTCAATTTGTCGGTATTTCTGCAGGTTCTTTTCGGTCTTGTTTTGCACGTCGTGATCCAAGGTCATAACAATCTGATTAGGGTCGTGTAGCTTGGAAGCACCGATAGACATGAACTTCAACGCCACGGGCCATGAATTGTCGTGGGTCATGCAGCGATGCGGGCTGATGGTCACATAATCGCCGGCCTTGACGAATTTTCCGGCTGCCAATCCGACGGCATATTTCTGGACGATTTTCTCGGTCAGGGTCTGAGGAACTGTGGCATTCGACTGCATCGACGATAGGATGGCCGAGACTTCGGGGTTGTTTAATTGAGTGTGGAAAACATCTTGTGACAAGGAGGATCGAGATGATGCGAAGGATCGGATGGCGGTACGCAGTGAGCGCTGGTGGAGCGTCACGCGCCTGCTTAATGAAGCGTGGAACGGCATTCTATATTATATCAGTGATGGAAGTAAAAACAAGACGAAGGGAAGAGAGAATTACCTGAAGTCGTGGTGGACAAATGAAGAAGCGTGCAATTCCAAGCAGCCAAATCGAGTTAAATTTTGTTTTCTGGGGAACGGGCCGATCATGACTCAGCGCCCGGCCTTTTACCCGATATCGGATGATTTGTGCCGAGGAAACATTCCATTGCGATTAAGACTAACTCCATGCTATGCAATAACTAGATAAAAAAGATGCTGTATGTACATCTCACAACTTCCAAATCTCCCAGTCTTGGACGCCAATCTGCTGGATAAGTCCTTTGACAGGTCCTTGTAGCTCATACCCATGCGCCCACACTTTTGGGCCTGCCATGTAATTGATGAATCCTTCGGGACCAGAAATGATAATCATTTTCTTAGTGTCAGATGAAGGCTGTACAGAGTCAATGTATGCTTTGATCTCTTTCGTGCTGATAAATGTGTGCTCCTCATCAACAAAGTAGTCAACAGTGATTTGGCCAGGATATCGTGTTTTGAGTTTTTGTAGCTCGCGAACTATAGCGTTTTGGTCGACTTGCGCCGGACTGGCTTCGTCGGTAGGGCTGGTTGTTTCCTTCTGAAATGGCCACCACCATGTCGACTTTGGTCGTGATATATTTGATGTGTCGCTAATACCCCCCGCGCAATCTTCTCGTTTCCTATTAGCCCACAAGATGTGAATCTTAGGCCTCCTCCCTTCTACAGCACGTCTGAATATGATATAGGCAGCCTGCAGGGCGGGAGCAATTCCCGTACCACCCGCGATGAACAATATATCGTTCACTTCCGGATCGATCTCGCATTCTATTTGCGGACCTCTCAATTCGATGCTGGCTCCTTGTTGTAGACTGTGCAAATACCGCGACACCTCTCCATGCGGATCTCGACGAATCAAAAATCGCAATGATTCTTTGGTCTCTTCGTTCGCATCGTCAACCGGTGGAAGTGGTGTATAATCTCGCCCGATTTGTAGTTGTGGTTGCTTGAACATCACACTCCATACTCCCGTCTGCCATGCTATTTCGTATGTCTCGTGATTGTCTGCCGACGCTGCTGGCTCGAGTGTGAATATACTATTTGTCGATGAGACTTGTTCTCGCGACACCAATTTGTAGCGCGCAAATGTCAACGGGTTCAGGTTGGCGTCCAGAGTGTCCTGTCGTGATCTGAGGTATGCTCCTATTGCGGCAGCTGTCAACGTGACCGCTGTTAAGCGAACCCATACCCGCCTTTTTGGCGTTGGCGATGCGGCTGTAGAATAAGTCCGAGATGCGACGGGAGAGGACGAAGACGACGGTCGAGGAATCGGTTGCGGGAGTTTTAAGGTCCTCCAGTGAGGACACCGTGTAGAGACGAGCATCGTGGGCTGCCGTAGTAATCGATCAATATATACATGAAGCCATGGTCGGCCAAAGTGTTGAATGGAGTGGAGGAAATGGTTGAGCGGGACCGGCAAATCATTCGAGCTTAGCGCCTTCCCTGCGGAGCCGCCTTTTCTGGCGCATCATTGGATCGTTGCATCTCACGGACTATCTGATTATTGCTGCCCCTTGTTCGTTCAACTTCGTTGTTTGTTACTTCCAAGAATATCCTCGTCTCTTCACGTTAACACGACAGCATATATTGAGAACTCTAACTAATTACGAGATCATTTGAGTTCTGGTTCGAACGACTGTGCTTCCTATCTGGCATGGCGACGGTTTACTTTCTATAAACTTTGAGACTCGATAACCCGCAGAAATGTCTCCTGTGACGTTTTCTGCAGAGAGACAGGCACTCAACGGCCATCCACCGCGCGACTCCCTCGAGCTTGCCTCGCTCGCCTCGTCCGACGCTGGCTCTGCCGGGCGATCCTCGTACGAATCCTCGCGATCGGGCATCTCCTCGTCCCGGAAACTATCATTAGAAGCCGACGACCCTTTATCCGAACAAACAGGACTAGGATCAAGTCGCACGCGACCGAATCGCTCTTACTCCGTCTCCTCTGCCTTTGACTTTGGCAGCAACTTATTCCCCCTTTCGCAAACCGCTGGCGGCTATGCTCCTCTTGGCGCACCTTCGGTGACTTCATTGGAACGGTATGCGGGGCTTCGTGACGCCTCGCTGGAAAAGCACAAGTCCTTGACCTATCTCAATGGATTGTCGTTGATTGTTGGTTTGATTATTGGGTCGGGTATATTTTCGTCTCCGAGTCAGGTCAATTTCAATGCTGGGTCGCCGGGCGCAGCTCTGATGGTATGGGCGGTGGCAGGTCTTTTAGCATGGACGGGTGCAGCAAGTTATGCAGAACTAGGAGGAGCTATTCCGTTGAACGGCGGACCGCAAGTCTATCTGTCTAAGATTTTTGGCGAGATTGTGGGATTTCTGTTCGCCTGGTGCGCGGTTTTCGTTCTTAAACCAGGTTCCGCAGCTATTATCGCCATCATCTTCGGCGAATATGTTGTCAGAGCTTTCATCGGGACCGAGGTGGAAACGATCAGTCCGTGGATCAATAAAGGTGTTGGACTCGCGGGCGTTTTATTTGTGACGATTCTCAACTGCGCATCGACCAAGCTCGCTACGCTTGTTGGAGATATTTCCATGTTTTTCAAGTTCGGCGCATTGCTTGCAGTCACAATTATTGGTGTCATAGTCGCCATCACCGGCATATCGTCGAAAGGAGAAGCTAATCAAGATTGGAAGAATTCCGGTTGGTTCGACGGGACAAGTACGGACATCTCTGACTGGGCTGTCGCGTTGTATGCAGGACTGTGGGCATTCGACGGTTGGGATAATGTAAGCTACTCATTTATAGGGTTCTATAGATACATATCTGACCTTTACAGACAAACTACGTGACCGGCGAGTTCAAGAATCCGAACCGTGATTTACCACGTGCGATACATACAGCAATGCCTGTGGTGATTGTTTGCTACCTTATGGCTAATGTCGCTTACTTTTTCGTTCTGCCACAAGCGACAATTGCAAAAAGCAATACAGTGGCCGTACAGTTTGGGGCCAAGGTTTTTGGTCCAGTCGGAGCACTGATTCTGGCCCTGGTGGTTTCCGGTAGTTGTTTAGGAGCTCTCAATGCTACGTGCTTTACTAGTGGCCGTCTCGTGTACGCCGCGGGCAAAGAGGGTTATCTCCCAGCAATTTTCGGAAAGATTGGGTTCGGCAAGTCAAGCAATAACATGACGGGGAGTCGATTGCAGCGTCGGTCATGGTTTCACAAGGCCTTTTCCTGGCTATGTGGAGGAAGTGCAGCCATTGGTTATACTCCAGTCAATGCAATGCTTTTCAACGCTGCACTCACCACAGCATATGTTGCTGTCGGAGAATTCGGCACATTGATTACTTTCTACGGTGTGGCGGGATACACATTCTATTTTCTCACGGTTCTCGGGTTGATTGTCTTGAGGATACGAGAACCGCATCTAGAGCGACCTTATAAGACATGGATCACGACGCCTATTATTTTCTGCTGCGTCAGTTTATTTCTTCTCAGCCGAGCTGTCATCGCCGAACCTCTTCAAACACTTATTGTCGTCGGCTTTGTCGCAGCTGGCGTTCCTGCTTACTTCTGGATGATGTATCGACGGGATGGGACTATCAAACTGCCAAAATGGAAGTTCTGGCAAAGATGATACTCTGAACATCACGAAGTTTGAAAAAGTTCACTTTCAAAGACTATTTCTTTAATCATGTATAATAACCACCATTCTTGTATATCGTTTGAGCTGCAGTGTTCGTTTTGATGCATCCCACAACGACGTGGGCAGGTGTTGGTATGGCGATTTAGCGAGTACGTGATGATCAGAGCTGTATGTCTATGTCTATATGATAATGTAATAAACAATGCTATACTAAGAGCAGAAGTATTATCAAGTCTTGAACGTACCTAAGTACATACGTTCAGAGTTTCTTATGATTTAGTCTTAGAGCTCCCGCACGGACCATCACTTTAAGTGGCCGACGCGTCCCGCTCTTTTTCGCGTTCGCGCTGCCTCAACTTATCTACAACTTCAAGACAACTACCTGATAGAGCAACATCACGAACTCAAGAAGCTCAACAAATCAATATGGCTCAAGCAGAATCTTCCAAAGCTGCAGCCCGCAATGGCCTTCATGCGTCCACAGCTGGAGCTCCTCCCGACTACGAGCTTCCCTGGTATGATTGCACTTCCCTCTAAATGAATCCTGCAACAAACACTAAATAGATCAAGGGTCGAAAAATACCGCCCCGTCTACCTAGACGACATCGTCGGCAACACCGAGACCATCGAAAGGCTCAAAATCATCGCCAAGGACGGAAACATGCCCCACGTTATTATATCTGGTATGCCGGGTATCGGAAAGACGACCTCTATCATGTGTCTTGCGCGACAGATGCTCGGCGATGCATACAAGGAGGCTGTTCTGGAATTGAATGCGAGTGACGAGCGCGGTATTGATGTTGTGCGGAATCGGATAAAGGGGTTTGCTCAGAAGAAGGTTACGCTTCCTCCGGGACGGCATAAGCTTGTTATTCTTGATGAGGCGGATAGGTTTGTTTAACTCGTAGTTATTCAGGAGCTGGTTTGAGCTAACGATTGGTAGTATGACACCCGGTGCTCAGCAAGCTCTTCGACGTACAATGGAAATCTACTCGACAACTACCCGTTTCGCTTTTGCCTGCAATCAGTCCAACAAGATTATTGAACCTCTCCAATCCCGTTGCGCTATCCTCCGCTACTCCCGTTTGACCGATGGCCAAATCGTGAAACGTCTGAGTCAGATATGCGAAGCTGAGAAGGTTGAGTTCTCGGAAGACGGTATTGCGGCGCTCGTGTTCAGTGCGGAAGGTGATATGCGTCAAGCGATCAACAACTTGCAGAGTACTTGGGCTGGTTTCGGCTTCGTGAGTGGTGATAACGTCTTTCGAGTTGTCGACAGTCCACATCCAATTAAAGTGCAGGCTATGATTAAAGCTTGTTGGGAAGGTAAGGTGGATTCTGCGCTGGACATTTTGAATGAGTTATGGTACGCCAATCACCATTAGACCATTAATTGGCTTATTTGATACTAATTGCTATGTAGGAATCTGGGCTACTCCTCGCACGACATCATCAGCACCATGTTCCGTGTTACCAAGACCATCCCAACACTCTCAGAACACGCCAAACTCGAATTTATCAAGGAGATTGGTTTCACGCATATGCGCATCTTGGACGGCGTCGGTACTTTACTACAACTGAGTGGCTGTGTTGCGAAACTCTGCAAGATTAATATGAAACCAGAGCTCTTTGTGCCCAAATGAGTTTGTGATGTGGCGGTTATGCATTTATTGGCGTTCTGTGTTTCGGCATTATGCTCTGGCGTTGACTGGCTGTTTTAGGTCCATAAAACCATTATACTTTTATGATTCCTTTTTCTTACCAATGCATTCGGTGTAGGTAACTAACTAGGTATCACGTTGACCCTGAACTTCAGGGCTAAGTGCTTAGGATCCAGACAAATAAGCATTCGCAATTGCTCGGATGATTAGAAGAAGATCATCAAATTATCCCTACCTGATCAGAAACGTTTGAAGGCAAAAACATTGAAATGTTCGATCTTGCTGGGAATCTGTGGTCTACTTGATGTTATGTATCAGGCTAGGCTTAGGGCTAGTTCCAGTTGCTCCGCGGAGCATCTTCTGACTACCAATTCCATATATACCTAGGTATGAGATTAATCATAGAATAAAGCTCACGGCTTCCCTTCCGATATGAATTGTTGATCATATTGGAAGCCACTCGAACATCTATCTGTTCGTTCTCATGTCGCAGAAGACCTCCTTTGCGCTCATCACGGGCTGCAGCAGTGGGATCGGAAAAGAGCTCGCAATCGCATTTGCGAACAGTGGAATCACAGTTCTCGCAACAGCAAGACACACCGAATCTCTCCACGAACTAACGAACAAATACGACAAAATCGAAGCCTTTGCCCTTGAACTCAATAACCTCGCAAGTATCGACAAGCTCAAGGACGCCGTATACAAGCGCACAGGTGGTCGTTTAGATTACCTCGTCAACAATGCCGGAATACACTACGCATCAACAGCAGTTGATCTGCAGATAGAAGAGGTTTCTAAGTTGTTTGAAGTCAATTTGTTCGCCGTCATGCGTCTTTGCCAAGTATTCATACCGCTTCTTCGTCGGTCAGGTCGAGGACGAATTGTGCAGATCGGAAGCGTGACGCGGGACATACCAGTCGTATGGCAAGGGCCATATAATGCATCCAAGGCTGCACTCAGTCAGTACTCCAAGACGCTACGATTGGAGGTGAAGCCGTTCAATATAGAGGTCATCGAAATCGTGACTGGGTTCGTGCAGAGCAATATTCTGCATCACGGGCTATACGCCCCGGAGACATCGCCTTACCTGCCAATCAAGACCGTTGTTGAGAGAATCAAGTATCAAGGCAATCAGAACGGCATGTCGCCAGAGGCATATGCCAGATCGGTAGTCTCAAAATTGATACGGCCAAAGGTCAGCCCGGAGATATGGGAAGGGGCTTTGGCGCACTCTCTCCGCTGGATGGTTATACTTTTGCCACTACGACTGCTAGTAAGAAGGCCAATGATCTGTTTATGTTTACAAGAGAATCAAAACTAACAAACACCGACAGAACTGGATTTTCTATCGAAGATTCGAGCTCGCCCGTGTAGAAGCTCGATTAGACGATGAAGCACAAGAGGATCATACGCCTAGCTAAGTTTAGATGTCGTCCAATCACAAGTATATTTGGCGGCATCCTGGATAGTCTTGTATGATCTGAAACCTAGATTGTAGAAGGCATCTGAGATATTCTTAAGGTAAAGGTCGGCAGAACATTACGTCAGAAGTACCTAGAAAAGTTTCTCCGCGGAGGAACTCCGCACCTGCTTTAGTACATAATCTTATACCCCCGTTCATCTACAATCCATCAGTTATCTTCTCAAGCGATATATATATATATTTGCAGTCTTTTGATTTGCAAAGAGATCATACAAAGTCCCTCCGGGCAAAGCTGGACTCATGCCGTTAAGGGTCTGCGATAGATGCATTCGGTAGGTAAGCGACCTCTTCCCCGTCTTTAAAGCTCTAGCTAAGATCTGCTCAAGCAAGAAAACTAAGTGTATACAATCAAATGATTCGGCTATCCGAGGCTCTGCTAAACTTGGACAGGTAACCAGGGACGACCAACTTGCTCTCGTTGCTTCGATCTCGGGGAAACTTGTAGTTACACTTCAGTGAAGCGCAAACCGGGGCCCCCAATTGGGTCACATTACACATCAAATTCATCAAAGTCTCGCAGGTCTTCAGGTACGCTCAGTTTTTACTGTCCACTGGTATGTTATGTCTACTGATGACTGGTACAGTCCGTAATTCAGTCCCCAGGCATCAGAGCGATTCTCCAGCAGAGGAGGTTTCCGGCAACGAATCCGCTCAATCGGCCTCTGGAAGCCCTGCATTGCTTGACCCATCTATCTTGTCGCCGCCCTCTACGGCTACCACTCACCAAACGCCAGGTAGCATCCCTCAACTTGCAAGCCACTTACGTTTCTCCCCTCAGCAGGTGGAGTATCTGTAAGCACTATCGCTTATCCTTGATGTTGCCCAAGCTCATTGAGCTAATATGATTTGATTGTGACTTAGTCTTGGAGCCTACTTCGACATTGTTCAAGATGCGAATCCCATCTTTTCCAAAGAACTCTTTCTCCACCGCTATCAAAGCTCCCTGTGCAGCGAGGATCTTATCTCAACAATAGTCATCATCACCGCAAAGCTTACTGGATTCAACGCAAATGAAGATGACTTACTACCCAGTCTAGATACGAATTTGGATCTGTTGCTCAGTTCAAGTATATTTGAGGATGATTTGATTGGCGATGTCCCCTCGCTGGACCAGTTCCGCAAGGCATATCTTTTGGCATTCTATGAATTCCATCAATTCCCTGGGCACCAGTCTTGGCTGCGTGTGGGTAGAGTGACGCGCATAGCTTATCGTATTGGACTCGACCGCCTGGACCATATTCGCATGCTCTACCCTGACTGGAGCATTCTGAGTGACGAAGAAATTCAAGAGTGGCGGTCGCTCTGGTGGTGTATCTACCGCCTTGATGCGTATACCAATCTCTCTTCTGGGACGCCGTATCTAATTGACGATACTGTCATAAACACCTCCCTTATTACAAATCACCAAGCATTAGAAAATGTCGATCCGCTTCAGGAGCTCTACTTACCCCCCAATCTAGAAGACATATCACAAGTGCTTCGCGCAGTCCCTTTGGCTCCAGAGACACTATTGAAGAATGTGCACAACATAACCGCAGCCGTTTTGCGCCAGGCTGGCCTTATCCTCCGTTTGCATTTGGTGCGCTTCCAGGAAGGATTAGTCGCGCAAGTCACCAAAGTTGAGCGGCAATTAGCTACGGTTCGATTGGCCCTCCCAGCGGGCTGGCTTAACCCAAGACGCAACGCCTTCCTGAACGAGTCCCACGCTGATCATCACGCGCGGATGGTTACTGTGCTTCATCTACGAATGGCACAGCTACTCATTTCAATCGCACAACCTGGTCTGCGACAAGGCGACGAGTGGTTAGTTAGCTGGCAGCGAGTCTATGAGGCATGTCAAGATATCGCATCCATTGTAGATCAATGGGATAGCTCGTTTTGCCTTAGTGTCGACCCGGCTATTTCCTTCACCATTTTCACGGCATTGATCTTTTTGGATCTCCACAAAAAGACCCCGATTTTGACGGAGCACAATCTGGGTCCCAACATTGATCACCATATTAGTATACTGCATCTTCAGCTCCAGCATTTCGGGAAAATATGGACGCTACCAAGACTCCTCATGTGTAAGTCATTGCGTATTGATGGTAATTTCAAGCTAATAAGACCTAGTATCCTTTGAAAGTTTCAATCAATCGGTTTCTGGCCCGCTCTCCTATCATCATATTGGTCTAATACTGTCGCGTTTTGAGGCACCCCTACATCCTAGATGGTTGCAATTTCTGTCATCTGCCAATACCATTCTGGCGGATTATCAATAGTGTTGCGAATAAATATGACGTCTAATCGTTGTCCCACAGAGATATGCATGCCTGTTGATTCAATGAATCTTGTTCGGGTTAATGGTAGACCGACCCACGTGGTAGCTAAGCTAAGCTGTCATACTCGTAGCTTATTCCAACCTCACTTCAACATGTCAACATGGAACAAAAATATTCAGAGCATTGAAATAATGAATCATAGAAGATTCGATAAACTAAATGATAAAACGAAATGATTTGAAATGAATCTTTCATACTCAATCGGCCCCAGACGAGACGATGGCACCCCACGCCTCTATTCTCCTCGGCGCAATACTCACGACCACGCTTGCGGTAGACAACAGCTGGCATCCACCAGAATCCAGCGCCATCAACAATCTAGATTTGAATCTAGAGTCCGATGGGGTATTTGATTTCATCTTCGACACCTCCTTGACCCCCGACGAGCGCTATGGGCAGTACAATTACTGCAACATGCCGCATGTGCGGAGAAGAGAATACGTCGTTGCGCCGGCGGAGTATGAGCTTGTTTATGTTGAGATAGTATGACCACTATACTCTACCAAGAAAATGAACCAAGGCTAATGAGAACAGATTCATCGCCATCATAAAAGAACACCATATGAGTCGAACACGTTCCCCATGGAAAATGATACTTGGTACTGCGACAGCACACAGCTCTACCACTACGGTCAACCCTCAGTCGGCCCACAGACGAGCGCCAACACGTACTGGCAAATAGAAGAGCACGATCTCTTCAATTTGTTCCCTGTGTCTGGGTTTCCGGGGACATGCGTCTTTCCGCAGATTACCCGTAGCGGATTACAGGATTCATGGCAGCATGGTCGCGACATTTATGAGGTTTATCATGATCTTTTGCAGTTTTTGCCGGATGAGTTGGATCAGAAGAGGATGAAGTTTAGGGTTACGAATAATGTGATAACGAGTCAGGTTGCGGGGATGGTGATAGGGGGGATGTATGGGGAGGAGCAGGCGGCTATGCCGTTGCATGTACAGGTTTGTTTGGTAGTCAGCATTGTTGTGGAAAGTGCTGATGAGGTGATGTAGAGAGCGGGCGTTGACTCCCTAGAGCCGCAGTATCCATGTCCCGGCGGACAGTCGCTCTTCAACGGCATCAAAGACTCTGACTCTGCATCCTCTGAACCGTGGAAGACTCACCTCGAGAAGACCAAAGAATTGATGGATGCTCTCGACGCAATCTCTGGCGTCCCCTCGGATGCAGATGACTGGCACACCAGCTACGACCACTACTTCGACAATCTCTCTTCCCGACTCTGTCACTCCAAACCTCTCCCTTGTAAACAGCCGCTACCAAACGACGAATGCATAACACTCACCCAAGCAAACACCGTCTTCCGCCTCGGACAGTGGGAATACTCACGTCTATACCGCGACGCGCCATCCTCACTTATCGCCAGCTCAGCTCTATACGGCGTGTTCATCGCAGAACTCGCACAACATCTACGTGAACAAATCAAATTCTTCATCGAGGATATTGATCAGACGGATCGAGTGTTGTATAGACACAACGTTGCGCATGATGGAAGTATCTCCCGTATACTATCCCTCCTACAAATCAGACAGATGGTTTGGCCTGGTATGGGGGCTGAGATTGTCTTTGAGTTGTATAGGAAGGTGAAAGAAGGGGGTTTTTATGTGCGTGTCTTGTGGGGAGGACAGGTGCTGCAGAGCTCAAATCCGGGGTTGGGGGATATGGATTTTGTGGATTTGCAGCGGTTGTTGGATTATTTTGATGCTTTGGTCGGACGGAGAGCAGAGAGCACAGTTGAGCTGTGTCGAATGAAGATTGTTGAATAGTATATGAATACGTACGTACTATATGTTATAGTTCAAAATGTTACTGTAGGAGGAGTGCACGTCATAGCTCAAAGTGGGTCTATCAAAGTTCTCCACCAAAATTTAAAGTTGACGATCCGTACACAAACACCTCTTCTCCTCAACAACACTTGTTTATTCCACTGCGATGTGCAGTCCACCCCGAATACTACAGCCATGCCTCCGACGCGTCGAAACCTCTTCCAAAACCACCTCAGTCGCCGCCCAGCATCCAATCCCCCGCAATCCTCACCCAGCGATGCCAATGACACACCCACCGACAACAATGACAATCACAACCACAACCAGAACCAGAACCGCAGGCAAAACCTTTCCCACCAATCCAATCTCATGACCCCCGAATCCAGACCCATAACCACAACAGCAACAACCGCGCCAACCGATAACTGCGACATAATCGCCCGCGACAAAAACGGCAAGTTCCAACTCGATATCCCCGTCCTGCCGCCCATACCACTCGACGAAGGCGATGAAGAAGACGATGTCGAAAATGAGGGTGAAGGGGCCATGGAAGGGATAGAGGAAGATGGGCGACGGAGTGGTGGGTCAGAGGCGATTGGGAAGGATAAGGATAGTGAGTTCATCTCTACGTTTTCGTTACAGATGGTTTGGATGAGGTGGCTTACTTTGGCGAAAAGAGTTGGAAGCGGATTTGGTTGAGATGATGTATCGTAATCGGAATAGACATTTGAGTGGTGAGCCAGGTACGTTGCCAAGTTCTATGAATCTGTACAGAGGTTGTTACTGATGCAATGGGGTTAGAGCTGCTGAATATGCTACAACAGAGTCTACAAAATAAAGTTGCGACGTTGGAGGAAGATAAGTGGATGTTTGAGACGGAGGATGATCCTCTTGTCTGAACGGCGCGTTCCCAACAAGACGAATATATTATTACGATTGTTCCACGGGAGACAAAGTTCTATGCTATGGCAATGCGTTCATATACATGCATACTTTGATCATCATTCAATATCATCATCAGTCCAACTCTGCACTGGTCGGAGCCGCCTCGACCGTTCTGGTCTGACGCCCCGATCCTCGCTGGTTACCACCACCCTGACCACCTCCGAAAAACATACTACCCATCATATCCAACAACGGGTTTCCCTGTCTCGGAATCTTGATATTGAAATACATCTCTCCGATACTCGCCAACGCATCATCCCAGATACCAACCTCCTTTATGTGAGGGGCATAATGCCTCGTCAAATCCCGGAAGAGATCTGCACTACCGCGCTGAACGGCAATCAAGAGAAGATTGAGGAAATTAAGTAACGGTAGCGACGGATAGATTCGGACGTCAGAGCTTGTACTGCTAACTTGCTGCGAGGCGAGGGAAGGATTGGCAGCCGAGAGACGGGATGTGAAGATGAGGAGGGCTTTGTTGGCACTGCGCAGATTTGCCGTGAGGAGGAATGGGAGGACTGCTCTGGAGGCGTAGATGGCTGCCGTATGCGCTTCGTCGCTTGTGTACCATTCGAATTCTAGTTTTGCAAGTGTTTCGGCGGAGTCGGTGGTACCGAGGACAAGATGTCGTTCTGCGTCGTATGGCTCGTTTTCTAGCTGTATTAGTATTTATAAACCATGGCCATTTCTATACATAAACATACCTTCAGCATAAACAGATCCAGCAGCATGGTGAAGTTCCGGATCTCCACGCTCTAATGGACCAAACTTTGAACTCCAACCGATCATCTCGCTTATATACCTCTTTCGCGATGGCTCATCCGGAGGAAATTCGCGCAGCAATTCAATCAGACGCTCTGCCAACAAACACCGAATCAGTGAAAACGTCCAATCAACCACCAGAATTGGGAGGACATACTCTTCCGTCCCCTCGACTCCGCATCCTCAGAACTAGTAATCTCCCACTCCGCCTTATTATAAACCTCAACAACGAGCATAATCGCCAAATCTCCACCACTCGCAGAGGCGCCCTGTTGCGAGCCAGCTCTCAAGAGCGCTTTTGCGCCGCCTGTTAATATTTCGGCTGCGGCATCGTAGTTGGATTGTTTGAGGTAGCGGGCGGCGATGACGCGGAGTTGTTGGTGGGCTTCGTAGTAGGAGCCTGCTGCAATTCTGAGGAGTGTTAGTTATTGAGTTCTTGGATAGCTTGTGAGATGAGACAGAAAAAGAGTGAGGTTGTACTTTTCTTCCTGCCGAGCAATTGTCTTGTCGATTTTGGACGTCATAATCGTAGTCTAGTATTTCGATGTTCCAATGCACTCCTGTCGTTTTGTAGTCTTTGTTCAAGTCGTTATTCTCGACCAACGGGAAAATAATAACATAGATGTTGTCAAGATGTTGTGTTGTTAAATGATGAAGTCGGCGGGGCAGGAAGCAGGCAGCTTGTGCTGCAGTTGGCAGTTGCGGAGTTGCCTTACGTCGGCCAATCAAACGCGCAATGTTGATGAGCTCGGCTTCTTCCAGCATTTCTACTTCATTCTTTTATTCTTTACACTCGTGTTTAGCGGTTTTAGGTTGCAACTATTCCAGGTACAAGACAATCATTTTAATTGAGAATTATGACCATAGTGCATTTTGTTTTTCAGTTACTCAGCGCGTCCTACAATAGTTACTCATCGGAGTCGAGGTGTTGATCTACAATGAATTCCCACGTTTTCGACATTCAGCCATTGCATCGCTTCTCCGGCTCGAATGCAGCAATTCGACGGCCGAGGGTGAGTACGTTCCTACTGATACTTACTACCAGAGATCATCTAACGAGGGTTACAGGAAATCGCATACTTCTCCTACGATGACGAACACAATTTCCGCCTCGACGAATCCTCGATGAAATACTACTACCCACCACAACCATCGCAACTACCTCTCGATCTAAGCGCCGGGTTTGAGACATTTCAGAAGCTGAATGATGCGCCGGATGAGCATTTGGATGCCCTTTTGGATACGATTGTAGCGTTGGAGCAGAATACGGAGAAGAAATGCGAAGCGGATATTGTTACTTGGAGGGGAATGATGACGAAGGTGGCATTCTTGTGTTGAAGTATCGAGCGAATTGCTAACGTTATCGAGGACAGATAATGACGGCGCCTTTTGATATGCTGAATGGGTTTGTCTGGATCTCAATGAGGAGAAGGGTCGGTGACTGACTGGCGCTAGGTTTGAGATGAATGCGACTTATTTTCAGGTAAGTTGTTAATCCTGTCTTCAACTGAACCGGCAGTGCTGATTCGCAATTCGCGCAGGGAACAATGTAAGCGCGTCCAGATATATGGCGACAAACGTAGAGTTGACTATCTGACAACTTGCGCAGTTTCATCGAGGAGAACAATTCGTATAAAAATGCGCAAAAGGAGATTCAAAGAAACCAACGAATGCCGCCTGGCATGCCTTCACAAGATATGATGGCTTATTGGGGTAAGCAAGCTTCCGCGCCATCCGCTCAGATAGACGCGAATAACCCGCTAATGGTCGCCAGGCTACAAATTCGAAGCAGTCTCGGTCCTCCCAAATACCTGGGGTGAAACAAGTCGCGAAAAGATTGAAGGGCGAATCCATGAAGTCGTGAATAACAAAGCCCAGTACTGCTCCGTTGTACGGACTGGTTTTGGAAAGGTGAAATTGGTAATAGGAGGCGAGGTGGATGCAAGTAAGTCATTCACTCTCATCTCTTCTTACTTATCGTGCTTATTTCGTCTCAGTCTGGGACTGCAAACCCGCCCGCAAAGAAGACCCAATCAACTGGGTCGAGCTGAAAACAACAGCCGAGCTGTTCAACGACAAGGAGAAGCTTAAGTATGAGCGTAAACTGCTCAAGTTCTGGGCGCAGTCCTTTCTTTTAGGAGTCCCCAAGATTGTTGTCGGATTCCGCGATAGAGATGGAATGCTTCTGCGGCTCGAAGAGCTAGAAACCCATGGATTGCCTGGCAAGGTCAAACGTGAGGGTCGTGGTAGTTGGGACGGAAATATCTGCATCAATTTTACCGCAGCCTTCCTTGAATGTAAGTCTGATACATTCAAGGCAATGATCCCTGTGCTAATGAAATTAGGGCTCCAAACCGTGGTCAACACCGAGGGTACATGGCGGATTCGAAAACGGGAAAAGTCACCGGTGATCGAAGTGTTCAAGATTGAAGAAAGCGGCCATGGTGACATACTGTCTTCTAACTTTGTCGCATGGAGGACGAAACAGTGATGTATTGGGCTCCGATTATAAGCCGACCCACGAAGCGCATGGTCATGAAAGCTCCTTGAATTGGATGACTTTGGCGGTAACCTGACGGCCGAGCTTCGACATCTGAACAAAGCTGAATATCTGCGATCTTGGCTTGGACTATGCCGGCTGTCCATTAACAGCCTCAGCAGGAGGGTGGTTTCGCAGCCACTCCATATTGTGCGCCTTCTTTGCAGCTGCCTTTAGCGCTCGCCGATGAGGTGCAGCGCGGATATGGATATCCCATTGCTCCTGACCCATCATTGTTTTATTGCAAACCTCGCAGGTTATTTGCTTTAAAGTTTGGGCAGGTGGTACAGTCACTTTTGTATAATTGTGCTCTCTCTCGGTAAGCGTCTCTTCCGCCATTTGAGAAAGAGACTTCGGATCTGGGAGATCCTCATTACGCAAGAAAGCTTGCACAATACGCTCCATTGGCTCTGCCACGCATCTGTTCCAAGCTCCCGGATCAGTGGTGTCTAGGACATATAGCCGATTAGTAGCACCTACGTCTGCAAGTGCAGTCCATAGCTTCTTTCGAATCCATTGTACCTGTCTATTGGAATATTGCCTCGTCGACGTTTTGACAGATTCCAAACAAGACTCTTTCAGTGTTTCAAGTTCTTTTTCACTGGAGTTGCCAGCCCGTAATGCTGCAAAGTAAGGCTCGATCTCCTTGTATCCAATAGAGACCCAGACTCCCCTTGACAGATCGATTGGATTTCCTTGAGCTTCCTGTTCGACAGCATACTCGGACAGCGATTGCGCTTCTGCAATTAGGCCTTGCTCTGCCATGGTATCCACCCGGTTTTCCAATCGTTTGTAAAGCTTTTCTCTCTCTGAATGTACCCAGAATATCAGTGTTGAGTATCGTAGTTGGCCCGCCTTGACACCTTCAGCATGTTCAACGGCAGCCTGTCGTTGGCGCATTTGCTCCTCGTAAATCTCGGATGCTCGTCTGCCAGTTTTAAGATATATCTCCAATGACCGCCGAATCTTTCTCCCTTCGTTGATGTGCCAGCGGTTTGCCATAACGGGGTCGACCTCGCGCAGTTTCTCCATCATAGTTTCAACAGGAGCGTCAAGAATTGCCCACTCATCTGACGTTTTCCTTTCTTGCTGTTCCGGTAGCTTGTCATCTGTCAAGACATCATCCGCCCCTTCCCCGACTAGAGCATCATTAAACAACACAGACTGCACATAGTACGAAGTTCCCCCCACAAGCACCGGAATCTTGCCACGCGAATGAATATCCTGTATAATCCGCAGACACTCCTTTCGAAACTGCCCAATCCGCCACGACTCCTCCTCCAGACCAATAAAATCAATAAGATGGTGCGGAACGCCTTCTCGTTCGTGCATTGGGATCTTGTTGGTTATTATAGGTACGCCGCGATAGAGTTGCATTGCGTCACCGTTGATAACTTCGCCATTGAATTGTTTCGCAATGTCCACTGCGAGCTGTAGGAGTAGTCAGCTTAAGAAGTATTTCACAGAAAGACTGAGCGGTAAACCTTTGATTTGCCAGTGCCAGTGGCACCAACGACTGTGATGAGCGGTTGCATCATGATCGCGGCTTGCGAGCGAAAGAGTAGTGCACGAAAAAGGCGCATTTCAGCGAGATCAGAGTTGATCCATGATAATCCGAGTTAGGCACAATTCAACGATTCTTTTGTTTAGCCGGGGTTGTCGAGTTGTAGTTCTATAGCGGTGATGTATAACGGTGAACTGGGCAAGGATTCATGATAGAATTTCATTACCCCACCGAATTTCAATAGGAATACCATTCCATTACATGGGTTATGCTGTATCTGATGTAATTTATTACAATATAATACAAGACATCTACATCCACAATACTTTTTGGTCAATGCTCATATGACAACCTGTCAACATATCTATTCAATAGGCAAGAGTATATCAAAATATCAAAATCAATATTTGGGGAATTGATCACTTAGCTAGGCCTACATAAGTTGTATGCCTGTTCGCGTGTACATTAGAAGGAGTCTCAGAGAATTGAAGGACTGAAGGATTGTTCACGTAACTAGTATAGATATCAGCTTGACAACATAAGTTACAGTAGTGAGAAGGATGTCTCGGCATAGAGACGCGGTGTTGGAGATCGAATCGAATGAGTCAATTTACGGGCATAATGTCATCAGTCTCTCGGTCCCCGCCACTTCCCGTTGCTGTACCTACCTACATAGGTCTATCGTCTACCCCTCGCTTCTCCTCTTCTTATATTCATCTCAATTTGTAGCAACTAATATCATCTTTGAATAGAAGGAAACAGGGCATTACAAAATGGCTCCCTCAATCAACGTGCAGAACCTCAACTACAAATTCCAAGATGGATCCGACGGCCTCAAGGATGTATCGCTCAGTCTTCCTGCAGGAAGCAGAACATTACTCATTGGAGGTATGACTCCTCCTTTCATATCTAGAAACATCCACATCAACTGACAAAAAAAAGCAAACGGGGCCGGCAAAACAACCCTCCTGCGCCTCCTATCCGGCAAAAAACTAGCCCCAACCAACACAATCGCAATCGGAGGCAAAGACCCCTTCAAAGACAACATCGAAGGCGTCACCTATCTCGGCGTCGAATGGGTTCTCAACAGCATCGTGCGTACAGACATCGACGTCCCCACTTTACTCGCCTCTGTAGGCGGCAACGCCTTCCCCGAACGCCGCGATGAGTTGATCGATATCCTCGACATCGATCTCAACTGGCGCATGCACGCCGTCTCGGACGGTGAGCGACGACGCGTGCAATTGGCGATGGGTCTGTTGCGGCCGTGGCAGATTTTGCTTCTTGATGAGATCACGGTTGATCTTGATCTGTTGTCTCGTAGTAACTTTCTTTCGTTTTTGAAACGGGAGACCGAGACGAGAGAGTGCACGATTGTGTATGCCACGCATATCCTGGATAATTTGGCGTCGTGGCCGACGCATCTTGTGCATATGCATCTGGGACAGGTGAAGCAATGGGGTCCCATGGAAAGCTTCAATGAGACAGTCCCCAATCGTTCCGCTGAGAATAGTTTGTTGGGAGATTTGGTGATGCATTGGCTCAAGCAAGACCTACAGGCTCGCGGGCCAAGGAATCCTCATTCCGGACAGGGAAAGACGTACTCTAGTGCTGAAGGGCTTGGGGGTTATGGATTGGAGAAGAGGCCTCCGAAGGAGTAGGCGTGCTTCTACGGTAATGCCTGTGTTCTGTTCAACACTTGAATTTTATGACGATGACGACAATCATGATGATAATGTTTCAACTACTTGCATTGGGGGAGTACGGTGGTAAAACTTTTTGCATAACCTGGCCATGTTCAACCTGCTGGGAGGCTTCAACGCCATGTCATATTTTTGGGGGCAATAACTGTCTATTTGATTGGTGGTTTTTTGACTTTGGAAGCATATGGATCTAAGTGACCGAAGGTTGAGAGATCTTAGAACGTCATTTTCAACTTTTCCCTATGATTAAAATACAATAATACAAGTCAAGTATACGATATAATCACACAGCCACAACATCGACTTTAGAGACAAAAAGATTACGAAATATCCGCAATATCCATATCCCCATTCGCCGCCGACTCTTCGATGATCCTCTCTTCAGCCTGCACTGCATCATCAGCAGGAGGTGGTGTGGGGGGAGGCATGGTCCCCAAGGGTGTTGCATTAAGCATTGCGTCAGCTACAAAGGCAGCTTCAACAGCTGCTTTGCGCTGAAATACGCGTCGCCATCGCACGGCCCAGCGACGGATGATTTCGTTCTCGTCGCGGGTGCTTGGGTCATCTTCGCTTCTTTCCATGAGCTCGTCGTTGCTACCTGCGGCCACCGGCGCGATCGAATCCTCAATCAAAGTGAATAGTGTCTGCATATCGGCCTTTTCGCGATTGAGCGTCTCATCGAGAACGCTTAGCTGTGGCTCGTAGAGACCGCGCTGAGTCCTCGCTGCAACGATTTGGCGGATACGGTTTGTCACTTTGCCGACTGTGGCGGAGAGCATTTCGTAGACGGGCGCTTTGGCGAGGATTTTGCCTGCGTCAATATGGTCGATTAATGCCCACTCAATCACGGAAAGTGGAGTGAGGATTGTGTAGTTTAATAGCTTGTCGATGATGTTGATTGCAACACCCGGCTGGTCAACCCAGTACTCCATGACGGAGGTGATGATTTGTCGACGTGCCGGTGCAGAGCGAGGACCGATGGCCAACAGCCGTTCTTTGTTTCTTTCGATACATGATAGAACGTGAGATAGAGACTTGGATCCGACGTAGCATATAGATGTGACGAATGCATCGGTGGACGGGACCATTGGATCCTCAATACCGTGTTCTTTGGCTTGAGTCTCGATCTCTGCTATGACTGGTGCGATTTCCTCATCAGTAGCTTTCTTGCGGATGAGCTGCATCAATTCCGATCCTTGTTTGTTATATGGCGTAGCTATGACCATTAGTACGCTTTCTCTGTATCGACTGCCAGACAAACTTACTCTCTAAAGTGTATTTGAAATCTGGCGTGTCCTGTTCCTTGCCTTCTGTAATCAGAGGCTGGTAGGGCTCAGGAAGTGTGCCCTTGATACGTTGAGCAAAACTCAAGCGGATCTCCTTGTCCAATGCGCCAGTGATGAATGCCATCTTGGGATGGATTTCAGGAAGGTGCAGGTCCTCAATCCTGTGAAAGTCAGTACTAAATCTTCTGTGAAAACATATACATCGATGGGAACTCACCACTCGGTCCACTTCCATGTAAATCCGAAATTACTCAAATGGTGTGAGAACCAGTCCAAGAACCGTGAAACCAGATCAACGTCAAATCGTTCCAGATTCCGGTATAAAAATCGAATGGCACGACCGAGACTAGGCGCAATAGCAGCGGGCGCAATCTTACAGCACTCGGTGAGCACGGAATGATAATAAACGAGTTTATGCTCAGGCGCCGGCAACTGGAACAGCTGCGAGAAAACAGCATCCACGGCAATATCTTCCGGCTTCCAAGTTGGTTTGTCCGTAGGGAATTCGCGAAGTCTGTCAAAAGGTGTTGCTCGTTTCACGAATATGTCTGGTGCGAAATAGCAGTCTACGTCGATGAGGAACTTGGCAACCGCCATACGGTTGAAGTCCAAGATATTGATCGTGTCAACCAACGCATCTCGTATTAAGGTCGACGTAATTTCGCCCGATCCTGGCACAGTCTCGATATCTTGCTCCAAGTACACCGAATAGTAGACTTCTGGGTATATGGCTTTCGGCCCGTTGCTCACGGGATCGGGTACAGCAATCGTAGGCAAAGGATGTTTGGCGGCATTCTCAAGGGACAGCGTTTCTTCCATTTTTTCTTCTCCTTCCCCTTCGGCTTCGGCTTCTTGCTTCTTCTTGGGTAGTTCGAGCGATTTCCAAGGACGAGGGAGGCATTTGAGTTCCCAGCTTCGGTTCGCCGATTCATTCTGCAGCTGCGTTTGCAAGAGTCCGATGAAGCTCTGCAAGGGCTCCGATATTTCGCTGTCAAATGCGAAAGGGGTCACAAGAGCTTCCAGCGCATGTGGAGTAGACGCGATAATCTCCGTCTTTTCGAGAAGTGCCGTTGCCTGACTTTCAAATCCTGTCGCAGATGATGACATGACGTATGGAATGGTGAGGAGGATAATCTTGACAAGTTCGAGACCCAAGGACTAGGACAGTTAGGCTTGGTTTCAATTGAGCATGATTTTGGTAACTTACATCCTCAGAAGACGTCGTCTGCAAATCAACCGCTCTCGAAAACAAATCCTCCAGAATCACAAACACACCATCACCTTCGAGTAGTCCTTGCAAACAGCCCAGTAGACGCACAAGCAACTTGACATCGCGCCATATACCGGCATTGAGAGCATCCTGCGCGGTCGAGCTTGCTTTCTTCAATACCTCAGCGGCAAAGTCGGGTTTCAGGGTGTTGATGACGAGAACCACGGCAGCGATGAACGGGATTTTGAAGGGTTGTTCGAGGGTTCTATTTTATTCGAGAGAGTTAGTTCCTCACCCTACCTACTTGTAGGTCGAAGCGACACTCACAGTTGAATAACCGTCTCAAAAAAGGCATCGCGAACATCATCATCCTCTGTATTATCAGACACCATTCGAGCAATATAAACAACATCATCTTCCACTCTACGAGTGGGCTGAAAATAAGAAGTCAGCGACGATCTAAGAGGAAAAAAAAAATCATATAACCAGTACAAGGAGAAAAAGCGCATACCGATTCTGCAATCAACAACAATTGTCTCCTCACTTTCGAGCCGAGGGGTTCTTCATATCGACGTCTGGGAGCTCGGCGGTCAAAGTCATCGTCATCTATCCGACGAAAGAAGCAGAGATCAGTCTTCAATTCCTCGAGGAGGACAACATTCGTTGACATATGAAGTTGTTTGCGTACCTCTGTATCTGCGCTTGCGTCCACCACCACCTCGATAACCACCATGATTCCGACGATCGTGGTCCGCCATCGTCAATGATCGAATCTGAAGCAACTAAATGCTTTGTGCCAATGTTGGCGTAGGTAGGCGCGATGGCTAGCTTGGTTGTCGATTTTTCGACGCGGAGTTAGACCAAGTACGTAGCTTTCCCAGGGAAGCTTTACGCGGTTAACTTCTTAGCTGCTCAGAGTACGCTAAACTGTTTACGGCTGAATGCAGTTTTGTGCTGCATCCAATATCAGACAGAAATCATGAAAAGATGAATTCCTATGTCCAGAGAATTCTGGTCTCAGTGAAAATCAGCTGACTGTTCTATAAATATATCTTAAATAATGAAAGAAACCCTAGATGAAATGTCACAACCATCGCTTCTTCTTCTTAACCAAGTTAAACAGGCAGACTAGTAATAGTAGTAGTTATTTCATCAGTTCAGTTCAGCCACTCTAATTTAGTCACTCAGTTTAGACAGCTCCAGACCAGTCAAATGGGGGTGGACTTTCCACACACAGGCCAAAAAGAAAAGAAACAGGGGAGGAAGAAAAGAAAGGTAAGAAAGAGAGGAAAAGACGAAGAAAGAGGCAAAGGGGGAATCTCATCAACGATAGAGAGATATAGATGGTTCTGGACTTCGAGGACAACGACAAGTTAGCGGAAAGACAAGTGTAAAAGTGTATACTGCGGGAAACATAAAACCAGAAAACAGAAAATAGTAGGGAACAGGAGAAATGAACAAAGGTTGGAAGAGATATACTGGGCATCAACAGAACCATTTCCATCTATCTGCATAATATTGCAGTACAGCGACGAAAAAGTAGGCTCTTTCCCCCCAACATAATTAATTGCTGTGAAGATGATGCCGGTAATGGAATCATACAAAAAGCTCCACCGATTGTCCTCGTTTATTCATGCTCATCAATCCAGTCAGTCCATGCCATAGAAGTCTAGCCAGGATCCTCGACTTCCCATCCATACATCATCATAAGACTCGTACACACAAGGGGTATCATTTTCATTGTCTCTTGCAAGCGAAAAGGCATGGAAAATCGACGGTCAACTCGTTCGATCTATTCCTTCCCGTTTTGTAGCATCGAGGCAATTGCTCTTTGCCACTGATTCCATTTGCTTCCCCATTCGACATCGCATGGTGGAACTCCGTAAAACTTTTGTAGCAGAGAGACCAGTCATCCTCCCCCTGACACCGCTCGACTTGCAAAACCGTAAGTAACATGTTCGGAAACTTTTCTTTCAATATGCAAGACCACCCAATGCATAAATATGAAGGGAGGCATGTCTGTGGTGTCAAACAAGCAAGCTCGCAATTCCTTTTTTTATTCGTTTTTGATCACATTATTTAGCATCCCAAATTAGATTCCGAATTCGTTCGTTCAGCGTGATAACAAGGAAATTAGAGTAGGTCAGTCGAGATGGGCTCGCATCTCTTCTTGCGGAATGGGCGTGAAGTTGTCAATGTCCAAACCGCGGGCCTCCAGGGCGGCTTTGGCGTGCTCTGGGACCAATCGGCTGTTCAATTCGGGGGCGATAGAAAGTTCTATATCAATTAGTCATGAATGTTTGACGTATAGCAGATCGACATACCGTGGTGTGAGAAGTCGAATAAGTTTGGCAGATCACGGGCGGGATTGCTGGGGTGACGAGAATCTGGCAATCGAGTGTTGGGATCACGCAATTCATCGAAGAATGGGTGGCACATGGCTTCAATTGCTCGGAGTCGTTGTGTGGGTGTGTATTCTAGAAGGGCGGAGATGAGATCAATGGCCTCGTGGGGTGCTCGTCGGAAGACCTGCAAAGGAATATTAGCACTGCCTAAAAACTAGAGGCTAAAGGGTCGCGTACCTTGTTGAAGGGGTGAGGCTTGATCTGTGGGAATTTGTGCTCCATGTAGTTCGGGTTCATGGTGCGAATTTGTTCTCTGGTCGGGGTGCCCAGCACTTTGATAATTTCTACCAGTTGGTCGATTCCAGATTCTCCAGGGAACAAAGGTTGTCCAAGCATCAACTCGGCCATGACACAGCCAGTAGACCACACATCTGTTAGAGTCAGTACTAGATCCTTCTAAAGAGGTAGACAAGGTGAATTACCAATTTTTGTGGTGTAATTTGTCGCGCCAAAAATCAATTCCGGTGCTCGGTAGTAGCGAGAACAGATGTAAGAAACATTCGGTTCGTTTTCGACCAAGATCTTCGCAGAACCGAAATCGCAGAGCTTGAGAATGCCGGTGTTGGGGTCAAGCAAAAGATTCTGTGGCTTGATATCCCGGTGACAAATACCTCGCGAGTGGATGTAGGCCAGTGAGCGGAAAAGTTGGTAAATGTAAAGCTTCACCTCCAGCATTGGCATGGTTGTTTTCAGCTTGTTAAAGTAGCGTGAGGCTCGGTAGACCGTTTCAGGGACGTATTCGAGGACTAGGTTCAGGTAAACCTCATCTTTCTGCGAAAAAAAAAAAAAAAATAAGTTTACTATTCAAGTTATGGCGCATGCACAAAAGATAAGAACATACCCTCTCGCCATTAGAATAGTAGAAAGCCTTCAGCTCAACGATGTTGGGATGGCGTACAATACGCATGATTTGCAATTCACGATTCTAGGCTTGTGATTAGTATCGGGCACGCCCCCAAAAAAAAGAAACGAAAAGAAGTGAGAAACCAACCTTGAATCGCTTATCTTGCAGTACTCGCTTGATAGCAGCATCCTCACCACTGGGAGACATCTTTGTCTGGAACACAACACCAAAGGAGCCATTCCCAACAATTTTGCACTGGGTGTATTGCATTTCCTTGGTCTCGCCAGTCAAGCCATCTTGAACCTTTTCACGTACGACTTCTATAATTCAAAAAACAATCAATCAGCCATCAGGACTCTGGGGGAACGCGAATAGCAGAAATGGGGTCAACTCACCCCCCATACGCAGGCCCGAGAATACTCCGGACCGGTTTTGCGACATCACGGAACTATCTGACAAAAGACCAATAAAACAGAAAGAGTGATACTATCGAGAATATGGAGGACTGCACTTGAGCAGTGAGTGACGCCGATGCTGCTGAGTAGAAGCTGAAAGGTCCGTATTGGGCAGTTTTAGAATGAGAAACAACGCCGATGCAGGTGCTCTGGAATGAGGCCAACAAGCGAATTGTTCTGATTGTTCAGATTGTGAATGGTCGTAAAAGCACGTCGAGAAATTAAAGGGTATGCCGTCTCTAACAAAGAAATTCCCGTCTTTCGTTTACAATAAAGCACTCAAACGAGGTCAATTCCTTTTGGCAGACAAACACACGCAAGATACGATGGTCGGCCGGAACAACGACGGTATCGGATTTGGAAATTCTGTCTCGTATCGGATTGCCCCGAGGAATGCTTGCGAGTGGCCTGAAATAGCAGAATTATTCGAGGGCCACTATAGATAAGAGAAGAGAGTGGATCAGCCTAGATCAAATGAAAATTCCGCAACAAGGGATAAATTCGAGTCTGGATCAAACGACGGGTGGAAATAAATAAGACAGAAATCCGTATAGGGCAGACGAGGGGGGCGACGATAGGTGAAGTATGAGGACGGCTCGACCGTAGAGAGGGGACAAGAGAGCAAGCAGTTTGCACGCACAGGAAGTTTGGAATGTAGCGAACAGCGGAATCGAGATCTCGAAACAAACTGACAGCGGTAAGAACGTGGGCGACACAACTTGAATGTCAAATAAACGTAGATGAAGGTATGTTGGTGGTGGAGCGGCTTGTTTAATGTGGTGGGAGAGTGGGAGAAGAAAGCGGTCGGAAACAAATGACACACGGCCGTCCCGGTAGGAGGGCAGAATGACCAAAAACACGAGACAAGGAAAGAGTATAGAATCAGATGAGGACAGGGTGAAGAGACGAAATCAAAAAGGGAAAATATATCGATCGAAAACTGAAAGAGAAGAAAAAAGGTAAAAAAGGAAAAACCTTGACGAGGGGGAAAAAGAAAAGTGAGGAAGCCCAGTACAGTCGAGGAGCCAGAAGCGCTACTCCGGGAAAGGATGAGAGAGACGATGTGCACTGTGCAGGTTGGCAGACCACCGGGGGATTTAATGATTCGTGCAGGCTGCGAGGATGAACATAGAAGGCATATACGTACTCAGTCGTCAGGTAATCCGTTAGTCAGTAAGTGGTACCAAGCAGATGCCAGAGGTGGTAGACTGTAGCAAACACAGTCTGTAGAGAAACTCAGCACGCCGTTGTCGAAATCGAAAGGTAGGTAGGTAGGTAAGCAGTCAGTTCAAGTTGGATTTGATGGAGTAAGTAAGAGTGGTCAGTGGTCAATAGTAAGTCGTAGTAAAGTGGGCGGTGGGTAGGCGAATGAAGCGGGAAGGCTGAGACTGGGAAGTTGAACTAAGCAGGCAGGCTGGTGGAGATAAATTACTGATTGGGACCCTGCTCTGTACGCCGTGCTAGTTGGACCAGGACGGAGGATGTTGAAGTAGGTTTTGAGTGGAATCGTAGTTGCTGGACTAAGCGATGACAGAACCTCATGATAATAGAACAACAAAGCGCAGTCGACTGATGACAGAGGGAAAAAAAAAAGAGGAAGTTGTTCGTGATGACCGATGATGATGGAGGAAGAGACGGCGCGTGATTGGCCGAAGGCGCCTTGGAATGACGGCAGTTCCGTGCCTTAAGGCAAGAAAGGAGGAAGCTTCGACGCTTCGCTTTTCATTCTACGTCGATTTGGTATTTATAGTTCTATATGGCTAGATGCTACTATTCTAGATCAGATAGATACTCTCAAACGCATATGTCATGCCATCCCATCATCTCTCCATCATTCTCGCGCTGGGACATCGCCAGTAACCAGTAGTCAGAGTGTATGCCCATATGCCAAAAAAAGAGGGGTCAGTTTTTGGTATGAGTATGGTTGTATTATTCGTAATGCGCTGTACCGTGTAATTCAGTCCACACTACATACGTTATTTTACATACGCCACAAACCTCATTTCTGAACTGGACGCGGGAAGGAATCAGGTGTTTGCCATTTGGAACCTTTTTTTTTTTTTCGAGGTCAGGCGTCAAGGTCCAGATCTATTGTTATCATCGAGTTACGAGATTCGTCTTTGCCTTCTCCTTTTCGCCTGCCTCGAGGCTCAATGGAGGCAAAATGAGGCAAAGGCTGTTCTCAAAGCAGTCAGGGGTTGAAATTAATTGATCTCGTGCGTGTCGAGTGCCAAGCTCATGACTAAGTGTGTTCAGAACGGTTCTCTGCAAGTGTTCATACTCCAGGTTCGCTTCATTCTTGGGAAAGGTATGAATGGCTAGTCATTGAATGGTCTCGACTCAGGAGCAGATCATATTGAGTATTTCGAGGAATCTCTGATATGAGAGATTTTCATATGTAGTCGTAGTCAAATGCATGAATGCACATGGCCATTTCCGTGTATACCGTATTGGACCAGGTAATGTAATTACCGACATACCAAAGCCGTCTCCCTGATTGGCCGCAGGGAGGGCTCGATACCCGAATTTCGCAACCCCAGCAGCTTGGGTCGACCAAGCAGAGCGAAGGCAGTTGCATACGAGAGGAGAATTGTGGTCGGTTAGTCTTGGACGGTCGACTCGGTAAAGGCTAGATTGCGCACTCCGGATTATGTGTGTGTGTTTATACGGAGTAGTTAGTATGTAGTTACAATATAGAGAGGGGAAACTGCAAGATTATCATCAGGACCCTGGTTTTGATGACGCCAGACGAGTTACTGCACTGCACGTCTTGGAGCTTGACACTGTGAGAGCTACTAGAATCGGTTTGTCGCAGATGCCATGCTGGATTTTTCTATTCTTCGGATTGTCATAGGTTCAGACAAGAGGGGTATGGAATTTGCCAATTGGTGGCCGTATATAAGAGCGGTTTTAAACAGTACTACGTATGGCCTGGAAAGTGAAGGACGTTGGTTGTGGTCAGGTGCCACAGGAGCCTTCGTCATAGCCAAGACTGCGGTACTCAGTAATCTGGTATTGTATGGTCATGTATGTGTCATTACGTCGTTGGTCTGGCTAATACATAGTAGAGGCTATCCATCTTACGATAATACGGTACGTGCTAGTACTGGAAATTGGACAGTGCGTTTGTCCGTCCGTGCTTGGGCCCAACTTAAACCAGCCCACTATGACTAGCCGAGAGGAGCTAGTGCGTATTTATCTGGCTGATCGTACCGCCGTACAGCATGCTGTCTACAGTCTCACTGACTTACTGACCTCTCAACTCTAGCTCACAGCTCTCCCCTCCAGTTCCATGACAATTCAGGTCCATCAGTCAATCTGCTGTACACTCTATTCGTCCTGGATCACGGCATTGACAGATCGTCACTGCAGCCGTCCTTGTCGTCAACATTAAATCCCGCTGTTCCACACAGCTATGTCGCATGTACTGTTGTAGCATGTAGCATAGGATGTATACTCGCAGCATGCTCGGTTTGTATGTGCCTCCTGCATTGATAACCGTAACAACATATTACATGCATGTGGTCACCGGCCAGTAATCATTGATTACTTGCTGCTGATCTCGAGAATTTACCACGTATGTATTTTTCTTCTAACTCGCTTGCATACTCCAACTAAACCAGTCTCTGAAGCGAAAATAGCTGAGCCTGGAATGTCTCATGTCCACACTCCATCCAAACATCTAACAAACGTCACAATTCGAGATCACGGGACCTTTCCAATTCTTTCTTTCCTTTTTTTTCATGTCGGGTGACCTGATTACGTACGTAGCATACGCCGTACGGACTGCTCACTGCTCAGTAGGTGGTGTATTTACTTGAAATCAGTCTAGCCGTTTTGGGTATAATGTAATAAGTGCTCTGGCCAATTAGAGACGGAGCATGTGATCTTCCTGCCGGATACATCCGAACCATTTGATAGCTGCCGTCCGGCGAATCACGTTTCTCCCTGTACTTGCGATCAGATCATCTAGAAGCTCTGTCCGTCTACGCATCAGTGAGCTTGAGCTTGAGCTTGATCCTGAAGCGGAAGCTGAAGCTTTTTTCGGTTTACGGAGTACTAGCGATGATATTGCATAACCCGTGGTATACATAGGTTGCAAGCCAGCTCAGCCGAGTACTACGCAGAATTGAGTCATTCGGCAGGTTAGGTACGTATCTATACTCATACTCAGGCACGACTTACAGCCACATGGAATAGCTCCGTACATCTTATCATCTACTCTGCAAAATCTATCCGTCTCAAGCTCCGTCGATCCATACACAATCTAGTGAATCCACAGGTCCAGCTAGGCTAAGCTTTGACATGGCATGATCTAGACATGTCGACGTGGTTGAAGGATGGTATCACAGCTCAATTATTCAGCTTATCGAACTACGCACGTTATGGCTGTGCTGATGATTGTCGGTGATACATGTGCGACAACGGAATGTTTGACGTTTGATGTTTGACCTGAGTAACCAACCCTGAAGGAATCATCCGAGTGCGTACGTTTATCTTTCTGCCTGGATCATCGATATCATTGGCAACTAGGAGAATAAAAGAAGCACCGAATAGGATCATCAACCTTATCATACATTTGCTGTGGCAAGATACTTGGAAAGATCCTTGCATCTTGTGTCCGGCTGCTAGGTTTTGTTGTGCTGTGTCTTGTCGTTGAAAAAGACTCGACCAGAACAATCAAATTCATTATACGTCTACCCTAACAGTCTAACAGACCGGTGCATCCACCTGGAACATAAAACGTGAGAACACGTGCTATTCTGAGTTTTCAAGCTCTACTCCGTATCTGCAGACAAACATGCCAGCAGAGCAGCTAGACTTGCAATGTAAACTAACGGAGTATCCGTTTCCGTCGCTCACTGTACCTACGTACTATCAAGTAAGGGTTTCACGTATGCTTCAACCAAATTTTACCATCACATGAGACACCAGAAAAATGCTTTCAATCTGCTTTCCCATGGTTTGATAGACGCCAATTCAGATTATGCTTTGATTGAGCCAATCACCGCTCGTGTTTGAGGTTTGACCCAAGGCCTGAATCTGATTGGTCTGCCGCCATGATTTTCGAGAATAAGTCTAGGTCCAAGTAACTAGTTACTTGTTCAAAAACATGCACAGTCAGCAGATCTCATCAACCATGTGACCAGTCCACTCAGTCTCCATAACGAAGTCACCACTGAAGCTATCCAGCGCCTCTTTTGATTATTTATGGAGCCTTTGATGGGTCCATGATCTATTAATCCCAGCAGCTCCGTGGAGAACTTGTTCTTTCCACTCTGTTTCCAGCGTGGATCGAAAACTGGAGATAGCACCAATAGGTAACGTCTTTTACGTGCGGACTTATCGGAGATGCAATTCCCTTGAGTCTTGGATATCTTACTCCGTAGACAGTCGTCTTGGATGTACATAGCTACGGGTAGTGAATACTACATAATGT
Source organism: Talaromyces liani (assembly GCA_022814505.1). Classification (NCBI taxonomy): domain Eukaryota; kingdom Fungi; phylum Ascomycota; class Eurotiomycetes; order Eurotiales; family Trichocomaceae; genus Talaromyces; species Talaromyces liani. The sequence continues at coordinate 170,043 of JAKLNL010000040.1, forward strand.
GCCTGACTGATTAGTAAAAGTATTAATACTTAACGAACCATGTGACCTCGCGCTCCTGCAAGGCCAAGACATAAACCGTCGATTGGGATCCCGGTCTCGCTGTCAGGCACAATTTCTCTTCTTCTCGTTGCTTAATTCCCACAGTCTACAGAGATATCGGCTTTATCTCTTAATCTAAATTGTAGGTTAGATCAGATCTAGATCCTTCAATGCTAGAACCTGACAGGTCGAGAGACCAAAAAGAAAAGAAGATAACGAGATGGCCGTCAGGTACATCTGCAGACTTTGTGGCCGATGTCGGGGCTACTTAGTAGTACGTACGTACTTGTGGATGTAGAGATACTAAGTACAACGTCTATACATACGTATCTGGATGGAAGGCGAATATGCATGCAATCATGCCTTGTCTCAACATCTACGTATCTACGTATGTAGAATGATCGCATTGAGTCGTCGGTGAAACCCATATGGCACGCCCTGACCAGACACCTGCAGTGCAATTGAATTCATGGGATCTCAGTTCTCAACACCATGTACCTTGTATGTATGCAAAGTGCAAACTTTTTTCGTTGTGTTCGTATTTGCTTTTTTCCCGATCATTAAATGAAACGTCTACGTACATATGCAGCTGTGTGGTGGCAGTATGTGATTTGTCGAGTGGCTGACGGTTTTAGGCTATTGTTCCTTTCGTGGCTCTTTTGTTTAATGTTTGAGTGCTGAAGGCCATGTTGGTTGGGCCAGATGGAAGATTTACCTCGGTGATTCAGACTGTTACTCGGCAGATGATCTACCAAGTCAAGCATTGTCATACTGCTCTGGTCGATTTTAGTCGATGACTCGAAAGAACTAGATAGTTAGTTATGATAAGAGTCAAGACATATTAATCATCGTTGTTGCTATTTTACAGTTGCTCCTCTCTATGCAGACAAGATAAAAAGAAACACCTCCCTAATCCTGATATCGGGGAGAGCCACATTAAAGAAAAAAGACAAAAGCCCTTGACATGCATACCTTTTGGAATGAAGGCCAAGCACATAGAAGAAAGAAAACAAAGAAACTAAACAAAATCGAGAAAATCACTTCTATACACGGATGGCCAAATACTGCACTACTCCTCGTGTCAATGTGGAACCAGCCGCAATGCAGGGGTCTTTTTTTCTGTCAAGTGTGGACAAGAGTGAAGAACTAGTAAGACAATGGTCGAAGGTCGGTATTAATCAGTTCGCATTTTGCTGTCGTGCATAGGGTGTCGACAGAAGGCAAAACTGAAGAGTAGGCTCAAAGGTTTAGAATGGAGGAGGGATGGATCCGAGGGCTTCAGCCTTTTCTTGCTGCTCCATGAGTTCCTCACCAGCAATCTCGAGAGAGACGGCAAGGCCGACTTTAGCTTGTTGCTATAATATTGTTAGCCACGTTTCTTTCTAAAGATCTCAGCATATATTGGGTACCTTAACGTGGTCAATCTCTCCCGCAAAGGTCAAAGAGATGGGCATGGCTATCCGCTTCTCCAACAGACAGCTGACCTTACCGGCACTGTCGACCTGGGCGCGGAAAGTAGAGGCACGGAAATCATACTTGGCACCAACGGTTGCGGTGCCCTCCCGGCTGGGTCCTCCCATCATCATGGTAGCAGCACTGGGAGCAAATTGAAGGTTCATGTCAACACCAGCCTCCACCTTGTCGGAGAGCTTCTTCCAGTAAGAGGCCGCAATAGCACCCTGCGCCTGGAGCTGAGCGCTAGCAATCCAGTCCGCACCACGGTATTTTGCGCAGTATGAAAGGGTCGACTCGGGGCGGGAAGTGATGGCCTGTCGTTGCCAGATGGCTTCGAATCCGAGAGCAAGACCGGGGGTAACCGACTGAAGATAGCTTCCAACGTAGATACCAGTTAAACCACCTTCAAAGATGGACGGGTTGAAAGCCTTGAGAGAGAAAGAGAAATCATCTCCGGTGTAGTCATTATCAATTTGTAGAATGCCTTGTGCGCCGCCAGACATGATCTGAGCGTTCGATTTCGTCACGAATTTCTCGTTCCAGCGGTAGTTGCCGACAGCGCTGAGACCGCCATCACTGCCCAAGTTTCCTTGCATAAATACCTGAAAAAGAATGAGCATGAACACCAGATAAGAGGGTAGAAAAGGCGGATAGATATACCTTGGGCGTTCCATACATGGCGCTAAAGTTATACGGAGGCATGTTGCCTGCTGAACCCATAGCAAAAGCGTGCGACATCCGGAACAGAGGAGCCATGCCAAAGACCTTGGTCAAGTCTGCTCGAAGACCCGTGAACATAAAGTTGGATAACAATACCTCCTTCTGCACTTCTCTTGCGATGTTATCGACTGTGCCGGGGTTGGGCAAGCCCAGCGCCGCTCTTCGCTCGGAGAACGATCCGTATGCATCTTTGAGCGCAGTGGCGATCGAGTTGTCTGTCAAGAATGACAGCGGTGAAGTCAAGTCGGCCATGTTGCAGATATACTGTTCGTAATTAATATTCTATAGTATGTTTCGAGATGATGATGGATGCACGATCGCTTCGAAGAGGTGATGGAAAAAGACCCGTGACTAGGACCTAGAGTAGAGTGAAAAGAAGTGTCGTGATTCCGATGAAATAGAGAAGGGAATTGACAAGACACGGAGCGTCGCTAATTGACACGCCCCGACACGAATCCAAGCAAGAGGGTTGATGATCTTGTTGGAGAAGAGGTAGTTCGTAGCAGGCAAGCTCTTTTCGGCTGATGAAATTTGGTCGTTGCGGATGTTTTTCCAAGGCTTTTTGTCTCTGGTTTGCACTGTTTGCACTCTGCCGTCAGCCTAACCTCTTTGGTCTCGCCCATTCATCTGCTGCATCGACTCCTTCTTTTCTTTAATTCGCGCTCTTTGCTATTATTTGCTTGCCTATATACCTCATTTCATTGTTCGCATCCTCGCCAGCAAGTGCTTCTTTGTGGCATCGCCCTTGACGGTCATCTCGTTGCTCAAACATCTCTCGGTGACCTCCCCCTTCATCCCGGCTTCTGACGTCGCTTATCTCGATTAAGCGTTCATTGTATTGAGTGCCCCCACGGCCTGGACATTGGCAGACCTCCTTATATATAGAGAAACTCCTCGTCTTCTGGTCGGAGAATTCAGGTCTTTGGCCTGCTTGAAAACGTGCTGCTCATCGAGCATTCATCGGTCTCGATTTGTTCGTTGCCAAGGAGCTGACAACGATGGATACCTTACTGTATGTCACTTCTCTTGTTCAGACAAAGGCAATTATCAAATGTCTGATTATGCACAGAACCGCCGATGTGGTCGCAAGCTCTCCGCGATTCCGGAGAAAGTCAAGTACTTTCGTGGATGCTATTCACGATCTGCCAGAGAAGGTGGAGCTGGCACCTGCCCAATTGTACAGCACAGAATCTGGAAGGCTGTTCCACTCAGGTCGTATTGTCATCATCACAGTAGGCTTGCCAGCCAGAGGAAAGACGTAAGTTCTGTAGAACAAGCTAGTTCAACGAGTACAGAAACCACTAACTCGCCTCAAGGCATATTTCTGTAGCGCTGGCACGCTATCTACGCTGGTCAGTGTTGCTTTAGGTGTCACACAATAAAAACACACGCTCATGTCTACAGGCTTGGAGTCAAGACTCGGATCTTCCATCTAGGCGACTATAGACGTGCTACCATCGGTCCGGGACAAGACATGCCCGATGATTATTTCTTTGTCAACGGTTCGTCTCCCTTGCCTGTCTAACAGGAGAGGAACACTTGGGTTGACCTCGTTGATAGCCTCCGCGTCATCCGTTCTTTTACGACAAAAGATTGTGAAAAAGTGCCGCGACGACATTGCACATTTCTTGAGCGAGGAGAATGGTCAAATAGCAATATACGACGCCGTGAACCCCATAGCCGCAGGGCGCCGCTCTCTAGCTAAGGAGTTTGCGAAACAGAACATAGAGGTATGCTGCTTGCGTTGCGTCGACTGTTTGCTGCTAACCAAGTGTAGACGCTTTTTATAGAATCCATGTGCGACGACCCAAAAATTATAGAAGAAAATGTTCGACGCGTCAAGATATCTTCGCCCGATGTGAGTGATTTTATCTATTTGCTATCTAGCAAGACGGTATTGACATAACCTAGTATGTAGGATGGGACGCCAATGATGCGGTCAAGCACTACCTCGGCCGTATTTCAGCAAGAATTCCGCATGTCGAAACCATGGAAGAGAAAGATCTCAACTACATCAAGGTACGACCCTTTATTAAAACTTCGTACGCTAGCTGATAGAGTAAGATGATCAATGCTGGAGAACGCCTGATTGTAAATAACTGCAGCTTCGGTTACCTCTCGAACCGAATTGTTTTTTACCTTTTGAACCTGCACATTAAATCAAGAGTTACATATTTCGTCAGAGTATGTCTACCTCTGGGCCGGGTGCGGATTATATACTGACATTCAATAGGCCGGTGTTTCACTCGACGCCAATTCCTACAAAGCAGACTCGTCTCTAACCGAGCAGGGCCAAGATTACGCGAAGAAAATGACCGAAACGATACTGCAACACAGAGAGTCGGAACTGCAGGCCATGAAAGACCAAGGAGAGTCGGATGCTGTATTGAAACCCTTGACGGTGTGGACCTCAACACGGCTTAGAACAGTCGAAACTGCGAAATGGCTACACGAAAAGGGCTATGCGATTCGCCAAAGGTCGCAATTGAGCCAACTGAATCCCGGTGTTTGCGAGAAGATGACCGAACAGCAGATCAGACAGGAATATCCGGACGAAGTAGCGAAGCACGAGATCGATCCTTATCATCATCGCTATCCTCGTGCAGAGGTATGTACTCACATGTGTGGACGATTAGATCTAGACTAATGATGCTGTCTACAGTCATATCATGATCTAGCTGTGCGGCTAGAACCGATTATTCTTGAATTAGAGCGCGAGCAAAATGACCTTCTCATCATAGCTCATGAGAGTGTTCTGAGAGTCTTATATGGGTATTTGATGGCTTGTAATGCTGCAGACATTCCGTTCCTGTCGTTTCCTCGCAATGAAATCATCGAAGTAAGTTCCGTAACAGCTATCCTCTTTCGAGTCTTATACTAATCCATTTATAAGATTATTCCGTCCAGCTATCAGAACGAAGCTCGAAGGATACCTATCCCAGACCTACCGGCGGAGATAATTCCCCCGTCTCCAGAGGACATAAAGATACCCGTACCTTCCAGTGGTTATACAACACCCAAAGTGGGTTTGGGAAGTCCTGCTACAGGATTATCAACACCTCAGAGTGGATTCAGAACACCACAAGAGCCTGAGAGGCTTACTCAACAGCATGTAGAGGACGTTGTATAGACGTTGTTATCGACATAATTATTAACATTCATGTCCATTCATCCACCTACCGTTGCACTTTCGGCTTTTTCTGCTTGGTGAGACAAGGTAGAATCTTTCTTGCCAATATCATCATTCCTAATGACAACAATCATCCTCCATGTAGCGTGGAGACAAATAATATATTATCTCTCGGCTGTATTTCATATGCCTCTTCGCCTTCCAACTCCCAATCCGCATCATTAATCAGAACCAGAATACCAGGCCGCCTAGATAATCGTCAGTAAGGTTAGTATACGTGGTTAGGCAAACCTACACATGATCGTCAAGGATGAACAACTCTTTCCTCGTATCTTGCATCAGATTCTCAACAAGGTATTGAATGAGCCATGCAATCGTGGGTTGTTTCCCATCATTCGTCTTTGCAGGAATTGCTAGGTTATGTTTTCGTTCATTGGCAAAGAGCATTTCCAGGCCACCGCTGCATTTGCGCAAGTTAGTTGAGATATATGGGTCCGATGTGGATTGAGAGTACTCACGTAAACTCTACAGATATGGGGATTGTTTCATTGGGCTGAGTGACCCTTTCGGTCTCTGTATTCGAGTCCATATTTGCGATTATCTGAGATGACTGTATAGAGAGCTGTCAAAAAGAGAGAGTTGGGCTCTGAAAATGTTGCGGAGGGGAACCTCCACCGCTTATCGATAAGCTTAAAATTTCGCAGTCTCACTTCGTCATCCCACTTCACTTTCCTCCAACCACAGCTTACTTACTGAACACACGGATAGATTGAGGAATGTGATTTATTCAATGGTTCGCGTGGAAACAGAATATATCAGCGTCGGCGGCAACCGCCATCCTGGTGCTGCCGATTGGGATGTTCGCTCAGGTGTGCTCGCATATGGTGCGGACAACAATGTAGCTCTGTGGGCGCCAAAGGTATACCCCTTTTTCAGTCCGTCGATTATTATTCTGTTTGAATACTGACATATGTAGTCTCACCGCGGAGTCCATGCGTTGCTCGTCGGCCATCGCGACAAAGTCAGCGCCGTCCGCTTCGTCGCCTACCCCGAATCGAAAAGCAGCTTGCTCATTACCGGGTCCGTAGACCACTCAATCCGAGTCTGGAAGCCGATCGAACAATCGTCGTCGTATACATGTGTTTGTGAGCTTACCGGTCATACGGGAAGTGTCAACACAATCGCCGTCGATAATACCTCGAATGTATTCGCGTCGGGAGCTGCTGACGGTACTGTTAGAGTCTGGAGACTCGATGTTCAGGATGATACAGTATCCGGGCAGCTAGTGCAGACGATATCCATGAAACCAAGGTTCTTCCCTTTGACCATGGCTATTCAAGTGCTGGACGCTGCAGATGCGAAGAAACCAATGGTCATGGCTGTTGGAGGCACAACCAACCATGTACATGTATTCTCTGCGCAAGATACCACTACTCCAGAAACCGATTTTACGTGGAATGCCAAATTGTCTGGTCACGAAGCCTGGGTAAGGGCTCTGACTTTCAGAAAGTTCGACAACGAGTACATCCTGGCATCGGCTAGTCAGGACAAGTACATTCGTCTATGGAAAGTCCATCGGGGTGAAGTAGCACCTGCGCTTCCTAAGGAGGACGATGAAATGATACTTGGAGGAGATGAGCCTACGCTTTCCAACAAGGCACATACATTTACCGCTTCTGGTGTGACTTATTCTATAACCTTCGAAGCGTTGTTGCTCGGTCACGAAGATTGGATATACACCGTGAACTGGAGTCCTTCAACCAAAAAAGCACAGCTTCTATCCGCGTCCGCGGACAATTCGTTAACGATATGGGAACAAGATCCGACAACGGGGGTGTGGGTCACAATGGAGAGAATGGGAGAATTCAGCGTGACGAAGGGCTCGACTACGGCCACTGGTAGCACAGGCGGGTTCTGGATTGGACTCTGGTCTCCAGATGGCAGCGAAGTGGTGAGCCTCACTCGAACGGGTAGCTGGAGAGTATGGGCACATGATGAAGAGTCGGATATATGGCAGCAACAACTGGGTATTAGTGGACACGTCCGTTCTGTGAACGATATTCAATGGGATGCACAAGGCGCATATCTTCTATCTACAAGTTCTGATCAGACTAGTCGACTGTACGCCGAATGGTTAGGGGATGGAGAATCGTCATGGCATGAATTTTCGCGGCCACAAATCCATGGATACGACCTCAACTGCATAGATACGCTAGGACCAGCAAGATTTGTCTCTGGTGCCGACGAAAAGCTTTTGCGTGTTTTTAATGAGCCTAAACAAATCGCTCAATTACTGGGAAGTCTCAGCGGTATAGCGCAGGATGAAGAGGAACTACCAGAGGCCGCCAATATCCCCGTTCTCGGTCTCTCGAACAAGGCTATTGGGGAAGATATCACAATATCAGACGATCAACTTGGCGGGCAAAGGAACGATCAAGCGGAACAGCAGACGGCGCCGGTATCTCTACCAATGCATCAACCTCCCCTGGAAGACCATCTGTCGCGGCACACATTGTGGCCAGAGCATGAGAAGCTTTATGGCCATGGATACGAAATATCAGCAGTTTCTGTCAGCCACGACCGGTCTCTGATCGCTACAGCCTGCAAAGCCAGTTCTATCGACCACGCCGTTATTCGACTGTATGATACGAAGAATTGGCGAGAAATCAAGCCTTCCCTAACCGCTCATTCATTGACCATAACTTCGCTCTGCTTTTCGCCTTCTGACCAGTACTTGCTCAGTGTGGGACGTGATCGTCAATGGGCGATTTTCCAGCGAGACGAACAGGATCCTTCTACGTATACGCTTCTCAAATCGAATCCTAAAGCCCATTCGCGTATGATACTTGATGCAGCATGGGCTCCAACATCGGGACAACATTCGGTGTTCGCGACTGCAGGTCGTGACAAGTGTGTGAAAATATGGCGCGAGATATCTTCATCAGAAACATTTCAATGCATATCAACCATCACACTAAAAACCGCTGTTACTGCCGTCTCATTTCATACGGAGATTTTTTCTGATGGTCTGTTACTGGCTGTCGGCGAGGAAACTGGACAAATATCGGTACATAAAGCAGCGGTTGACAGTCTCGAAGTTCAGGAGCTGGTTACTCTTGAAGTATCTTCTTCGCCATCCAAGTCAATCACGCAGCTCACCTGGCGGCCTGGGCAAACGCCAACTTCGAAGGAGGGCAATGTACTTCTTGCAGTCGCAAGCGAGGACTCATCTGTGCGTATATATAGAGTCGCCGATGTAGCATAGATATATCGCAATTGAAAGACTTTTAATTCTGAAAAGTGCCTTGAAACATGTCGTAGTCTACCTAGGTACACTTAGGGTTAGCTCGATATCGGAGACTTGGACCCACACTTTGAATTGGAGCTATCTGACCACCGAGCCAACATCAACATGAACATCCACCTCCGCTGTACATATTCCATAATCACATTCAACAATTCAATCGCATTAGCAGCAGCTTTACACTCAATTCTACGCACTTCAATCTATACACACCGGACCGAATATCACAAACACAGTGACTCCGAAACCGAACCCACCCCCCTCCGCGCAACAACAACCATCCGAATACCTCACCATAATCCCCCATCCAGATAGTCGACAGAGAAAATAGAAAGACAAAATGTCGCTCGATTCCCAAAATCCCTTCAACCTCTCCGACCCCCATGCCCGCTTCGTCAGCATCTCTTGTCTCGATTTACTGCTAATTGAAATCGTCCCCATGGCCGAACGAATAACGCAAGATCTCCTCATCAACTCCACAACCTCCACGACTGCCGACGGAACAAGCAATACAATCGCAAAAATAGAAGATGACGAACTCCGAGAAGCGACGTTCTACCGTCTTGAGATGTTGGGGTATAGAGTTGGGCAGGGTCTTGCGGAGCGGTATATCCCCTACTACCCTACAACTCTTCTACCTTCCTGCGGGAGATAAGTGATGATTGGGCTAATGATTGGATTGGGATAGATTCTCGCGCGACAGGCCACGCTTCACGGACAACTTGGACGTAATAAAATTCATATGCAAGGATATGTGGACAATACTGTTTAGGAAACAGGTTGATAATCTCAAGACGAATCATAGGGTATGTCCCCTTCTCATTCACCCTCAAATCGTGTCTATGCTTATGATGGGTGGATAGGGCGTCTATGTCCTATCGGATAACGCGTTTCGACCCCTGACGAGGATGAGTATGGCTGTTAGGAGTGAGGCTGTGGCTCGTGCGGAAGCTGTACGTTCTTTTTACCCTCTGTTAGCTTTGGTCATGGCATACTAATAAGTACAGTTTCTGTGGTTCCCCTGTGGTCTTATTAGAGGTTGTCTAGCGAGTTTGGGCATAGATGCTACGGTGCAGGCGGAGACGTCGGAGCTTCCTGGAGCTACTTTTCAGATCAAGAGTAACCAGGCAAAGACATGAATATCAACCCACCCTTAAATGCATTCTTGGATCAGGGCGTAAAACTAAACGCTTCGCCCTACAGCCTACGAGTCTACTCGACACAGGTTCATTCAAACTGGCAATTTATTTTGATACGCCAGAATCCAGCAGAAATGCTATGGAAATCATCGTGTCTAAGATGTAAAGACAGTCGAGTCACCGCTCCGTCTCACTTCAATCCGGGAGTCATATCTCCATTCACGTCATATCTCATCTCACAATCTATCTTTCATGACAAACAAACAAGTTAGCAATACCCTTTAAAACTGCAATGACTTAAGCCAGTTCGTTAAACAATCTGTCGCGAAACAAGGATGTTCAATGGACTGACTTGATAAAGTAATGGGTGTGGCACTGGTGTTTACTTTGGTGGGGGGTTCTTGACGAAGTCAACGCCCTTTTCAATGTTGGTCTTGAGACCCTTGACGGCAACTTCGAGGAGCTTCTTCTCGGTCTCGGTGGTGTTCTCAAGCACGTTGATGGCGTTGGCTACACCGTCGGTCTAGAGGAACAGTTAGTAACATTTCCAAATTTCAGGAACTGGTCAGTACTTACGCCAAGTTCGATGGGCACGGAGAAGAAATCCACGCCGGTGGCCTTCTGGATGGCTTCACCACCTGGCACACCAGGAAGGTAAACAAAGGAAGGCGAAACGAGACCCTTCTCACCCTTGACGGCCTTGATCACGCTCTCGGCGAATCTACTGCAAGTTAGTTGTCTGGAATGTAGAGAAGAATGCATACACATACCTGAAACCGGCGTAGGCCATGGAAAGGGTAGCAGAACCAGCACCGTCCTTGGCCTTGACAACCTCGTCACCACCGAATTGGACTCCTATAACAACATATTAGAATAGCTTTGGCAATACACAAATCAGGTAACGAACTGTTCACGAGGGCATCGTATTTGTCGGCAGGGATCTCGAAAGCAGGCTTGGCCTGGCTGAAGAGTGGGACAATGGTATCACCAGAGTGTCCACCAACAACAGGGATGGTGGTCTCAGAGGGGTTCTTCTGGCCAGTCCATTCCTGGACGAAAGTCTCGGCACGGACAACATCCAAGGTGGTGACACCGAAGAGACGCTTGGGGTCGAAAACACCGGCAGCCTTGAGGACCTCGGCGGCAATGGGGACGGTGGAGTTGACGGGGTTGGAGATGATGAGCACGAAGGCCTTGGGGCTGAACTCTGCAATGCCCTTGACAAGAGTCTGGACGATACCGGCGTTGATCTTGAAGAGGTCGTCACGGGTCATTCCCGGCTTGCCTGGTTGGATTAGAAATATGCCAGCAAAATCTGAGCTGAGGTTACTCACGAGGAATACCAGCAGGGATGACAACAATGTCGGCACCGGTGAGGGCCTTTTTCAAGCCATCGTCTGCGGGGAGGTAGCCAGTGATTTTCTAGGTTGTATGAGCGAAGTTCGACCGACATTGTGCTTGTGGGATTGTATGTACGTACAGCGGGGCTGGAGATGTGAGAGAGATCGGCAGCAACACCAGGGGTGTTGACGACATCGTAGAGGGCAAGCTCATCCACGAGAGGGCTGGCTTTGAAGAGGAGTGAGAGAGGCTGTATAAGATGTTAGTCAGACATGGAACCCAAGGTTAAATAATGATCATATAAACATACCTGGCCGATACCGCCAGAGGCACCGAGAACGACTGCATGGAGGTTAATTATTGTCATTTATGGGCTTGTTAGATAGTTAGAATCACGAACCTGCTTTAACCATGATTCTGTAGGTAGCAAGGAGCTGTTGTTAGCTTATGAACCGAGTAAACCGTGCAGTCAACAGTCGATGCGGGGTAAGGGTACGAGCTACTCACGGTCTGTATGATGGAATTCGGGATGAGGATGAAAGAAAGGATCAATTGATGAGAATGAGTAGTGAAGAAGAAGAGAAAGATGAGGTTCAAGATGAAGGTATAGCAAATGTTGGGGGATGTGGGGGTTTATAAGAGGGGCAGACCCAGACTGGAAATGGCGATTGCGGGCAGGCGCGGCGCGCATGTGAGACGTTCTTCTAAGTTCACCGGGCAGGTGCGACCCTCTACTAAGTAGTATGCCTCAGGCAGAGCTTTAATTACATACTACAACGACCCGACAAGACTCGGAATGATGACATTCACCATCTCTCGACGTCCATCTCGGAAGACTCCGCGATGCTGTCATTCGTTCCTGGATCACCTCAATCCGAAAATCGGGAAAAGGCGGACCAGGCAAGAGCCCAGGGATAAAGAATTCGGCATCTGACTGTGTTACCGAGGGAGTCATTACGAGTATTAATTGTTTGATATGGCCAGCATTATGGATACGGGATGCGAACTGAACGCGAAAATGCCTGCAAGTGGATGGCTAGACATGCCCACTGTGGAAAAGAGAGTTTGATCTTATTGGTCTTGCACCTTCTTGAAAAACTGATTCAAGCAAACAGAATTGCAGCGGAGAAACGGAATAGTGATATTGGTTGAATCTCCCCAGGGATGCCGATGTTTCCTGCCCGTCAATTGCGGTTGATCTATATGCCGCCTGAAATGACGATATCGGATATACCCCTTCGAAGGGTAACTGAGGAGGGTGGTATTGACTTTGGTCAAGGTGCTTTATTTCTTTCATTATATCAAACATACACACACATGACTCAAATTCATGGAAAAATCTGGCGCCATAAAAATTCCCAGTTTCACCATTTCCGTCTTCTCCCCGTTCCTCGGTCTCTGCTTTTCATTTTATGCATCGTCGAGAGAACCGCTTACTCCTCAGCAGCGGCCTGCTTGGCCTTAGCGCCACGGACCTTGGGGGCAGGGGCGTCCTTCTTGGGCTGTTGAGAACGACGAAGAGCGCTGACACGAGAGACAGCGGCTTCTCTCAAGTCGGCACGGTATCCGTTCTTGGCGGTGCTGCTGGCGACGCTCTTGTAGATCCTGTTTTAAGTTGGTAAGTAAATCTGATCGTCAAACATCTTCGACGACAATGAGGAGCAAAACATACTTGCGGTTGGAGGTGTTGGGTCCGAATGTGGTGGTGCGGATGTTCTTAGCAGGGTTCTGGGTGTTGCTGGCGTTCTTAGCAATGAGAACGACACTGCCGTTCTCACCAGCCTGGAGACCGAGGGCCTATTCCAATCACGTCAATTCCATTCCATCCATCATTTCCGCAATCAATATTTTGTCCGGCGTACCTTGTCGTTGGCGTATCCAGCGTACTAGCGAATGATGTCAGCCTTTCGCATCCTCCAATTGTAGATTTCCGAGCGTATAAAAAAATACCTTGCGGGAGTGGATGTTGACGGGGTTCAAGGGGTCGCGAGAGAATCGCACGCCACCAGCATTGTTGCGCTGGACGAGGAAAGCGTTCTGGTTACCTGCAATCAACAAAATATTAGTATATAGTCCCGCTCAATTTCATATACTCAATTCCCGTATTTCGCTATCGATAGACGTACGGGTGATTTGCCAGACGAGGTCGGCGGAGACGTTGGACCTTTCAGCAGCCATTTTTTATGTATACCTGTTGATTTTCTGGTGTGGAATAATCGATCAAAGACTGGGGAAATATCTCGATACTCAAACACAAAAAGAGGTCGAATCGGGATCCCGCAGCTTTTGCTGGGCTGTGTGTCTCCAACTCGCTAATGGGTCTTGATCCGGTATAGCGGCTGACATAAGACGGCTTTTTGATATGGATTACCTAGAGAGGAATAGCGGATCTTGGCAGCTGTTCATCAGAAATGCCTAACAAACCAGGCATCCACTAGGCGGCAATCGGATTCGCCGGAATTAGTGTCTGTCTCTGATCTGAAATGGAACTGCTGCGTAAGCTGTGAGCCTCGTCCATCAAGCAACTCAGCAGACAGCGCAACATCTAGCTGTCTGTTTTTCTCATCATAACAGAAAGATACATTCAAGCAAGAAATGCGGTGACATCTCTCGCAGTCGTTAGGAGCCCTACGACATATCACTCGATTTGGCTTCATACTTCATACTTCATCAGCATCCATCAACCGCTCGACTAGCGACTACATTCATTGTCTTAATCATGCCCTATCTCCTATACAGCCTCACCTTTATGGTGATTGTCGTCGGTACAGGTAAGTAGATTACTTATGCACAGTATCAAAAAAAGTCATGAAGCTAATAATTGCTAGTTCTATATTTGACTAGAACACGATGGCTCCCACTCGTCGAGGACCATGTACCCGACTATGTATACGACCGACTACCCACAACCTTCAGCGGAGACATCGAAGCTGGCTTCACATCCTCCGAATTTGACCTCACAAATAACGTTCTCGAGGGCGACTCCCGATCCGGTCTTGATAACAAAGCAAAGCGAGAAATACGCAGAATCATGAAGAGGCGAGGTGTTGACTTTGATGAGGCGCGTCGTTTATACACCGAGCAACGTTTTGCGAAGAATAATATCGGACCGGATGGACGACCGAGGGATCCCAAATTCGTCTCGTTTTCATAATACTCTCTTTGACGCTCCTTATTTTCTTATCCTGTTCACATAATACCATCTTTTGGCACTTCTCTTGATATCACGCATTGCAATGAGTTTTTCTGCTGCGACTTGGCCTCCGGATCAGTAAATTCATCGGCCCATTCGATTGTCTCGTCTTTTCATTCACTTGTGGCGTGTATTGAGTTCTTCGGTTGAGCGACTTGATTATCAATGCAACATGCTTCAGAATATCAATCAATTTCCAAGCACAGTTTGATAATGCTCTATATTATAATCCGTACTCAACGAGCCCTAGCATATCCAGGTGGCTGGAAACCTGGAGGAAACGGTGGCGGAGTTCCTTGCGAACCGGGCATTGGACCTCCAAATCCAGCTGGGGGAGCAAATCCAGCCGGAGGTTGCGGCGCGAAGCCAGCCTGTTGAGGTGCGTTACCGAAACCAGGTGGAGCAAAGCCTTGTGGCGGAGGAGGACCACCAAATCCTGCCTGAGATGGAGGTGGGCGCGCTGGTAGACCCGGGTGAGGTGCAGATAATGGCTGTGCGGGAGGTCCAGGCCTAGGTGGCTGTTGAGCTTGCATAGGGATAGGACCTCTACCTGCGGCGAAGTCAGGTGGTCCGCCAGCAGGCATAGGTCGTCCTGCTTCTGGCACCATTGCGCCGGGTATCATTCCAGGTCCTGGTGCCTGTCCCATCATTTGCGGAGGTAGTGGTTGAGTTTGTGGCTGAACATTGTGTCTGCGAGCCTGAGCAGCAAGCATTCTCTCTGCTTCGTCACCGTGTCGTTCACCTTTTCCATCCTTCTTGTAGGCGTATTGGACTGATATTTCCTTGTTCATTAGATATTGTCCGTGCATATTGGCTATCGCAGCGTCGGAAGCGTCAAAGTCGGCGAATGACACGAAACCGTAGCCTTTGGATAGATTGGCGTCGTCTCTCGCGATCTGTTATAATTAGCTACATTCAATATCAAAGATTCGTATATGACATACCTTGGGCAAAGAAAGCAAAGTTCCAAATCTGCTAAAAGTATCGTAGAGCACCTGTTCCGTGACCATAGGATCAAGGTTTCCAACGAAAAGCTCAGCACCGATTTCGACCGTCTTCTGTTTATCTGCAGAAGCCTTATTGACACGAATCGGCTTTCCGTAAAGACGGACTTGATTCATAATCCTGGCGGCATACTCAGCATCCTCCTCGCTAATGAACTCGACGAATCCGTAGCCCTGGTGTGTCTGTGTAACTCGGTCTTTGGGCAGGTGGACATTGACGATGCGGCCTGCTTGGAGCATAAGTTCCCATACTAGACTGTCGGTTACTCGTTCGTCGAGGTTGCCAATGTAGACAGTGGCCTCTTTGTCCTGCTCCCTGCGCGTTGTTAGCAGATACGACATTAGACTTGTAGAACAACGTACCAATGCCTTGCGCCCGACATGGCGCTTTATATCTTTAATAGTTTGAAGAAACAGATTATTTTCTTGCGCGCTGGTACTCTAAAGACCTGTGTCAAAGAGCTTTGTGTGGTGTGGTGAGGTTGGTGCTTCGGCGGAAGAAGAACGGAAAGTGCAGAGAGCAAGCAGTAAAGCCTAAACTGGGCCGAGCTAAAAAATTGTTAGCTTTCCGCCATCGCAGCCAACGTCAACTCTCCAACTTCAACTTCTGAATTACAACCAGCACCGAACATTCAATCTTCTTGCGCAACGAGTTCATCAATATATTTGCGATATTTATAAATCAAGCAAAATGGTCCAGTTCTCTGAAGAAACCAAGGTCAGCAAAGTACGAGCCAGCGGTATACGGAACTCATACTAATCTATGTATTCAACAGGAGCGCATCTCCAAGGTCATTGAGGTCTCCAGAATCGCCGTTCACTAGTGAGTCCTCTTATGCCTCCGACATCTTCTATCCTCCTATACGTTTCGCGCGGATCTCGGTTCTAACACAGTTTTCTCAAGTGGCTACCTTCCCTTCATAATTTATCTCGGTATGAACAATCCAACAAAGCTACCATTATCATCATTGCGATCGCTAACAATTCAACAGGTTACACCTACAGTGAACCCAAGCCCACGCTCTTCAAGTACATTCCCCGCCCGGTCGACTGATATTCGCGCGTACATCCACTAACTCATCACAACTTGCAGGCTCTTCTCCCCTCTCGCATAAACATACAACACAATACAACAAACAATCCAGTCCAATCCAATCCAATACAATACAATACGATTGATCGTGCTTCCCTTAGCATGCGAAAGGGATGTTGATAGGTTGACAAGATCTGGGTCCATTGGTCATTTGGGTTTTTTTTCTCTTCTTGTTTCGATGTCTTAACACACGCCATCAATATGCCTGCCATCATAATGAGTGAGCAATAGGAAGAAGTATGAAGGAGAAGATGTCTCGATACTTCGAATACGGTTGCTCTTTGTATAATATATCTCGAATTTGATTACAGTGGTTAGAAGGAATCTACTGCCTGCTGATGACTATCACATTCTACAGATCTCGGATCATGAGTTCATTGATGAGACCTTTACTCAGAAAGCGCATTAACATGCCATATTCTAAACCACTAGCAATAGACTCAAAATCGAACATTTACAGAGTCTCACATAACTGTCTTGTCCGGCTTGTGTACGCTACGAAGGTTACTCTCGGAATCGGCAGATAGCCGGACGGGCCGATAATCAAGCTACGCTGCCGTCATAGAAATATTTCTCAGACAAGCTTGATAATCAATCCACCAGAGTCAACACACCGTCAACGCAACAATCAATACAACACACGATTCAATGCGCTCCCATTGCTTCCAGACTTCTATGATCAACAACCTCACGAACTCGTGACAAAGTCAATGAACCAAAGAAATGCATCCTCCACATCCATCATCGAAACGGTAGCCGGACTGACGGCCGGAGTCGTCTCAACACTGACTCTGCACCCGCTAGATCTGATCAAAACCCGTCTCCAAAGTACATCCCTTCCCCCTCTTTCCCTCTCCTTCTACGAATGATTCTAACGAGTAGAAAGTTGACCGCCTCACCCGCCACCGCGTCGGCAGCTCCCTCCGCATAATCAGCGAAATATACCGCACAGAAGGCGGCATACGAGCTCTATATCGCGGATTAACGCCAAACATAATCGGGAATTCAACCAGTTGGAGTCTTTATTTTTTGTTTTATGGGAATATCAAGGAGGCCATCGCCCGGGGGAGAGCTCATCATGGAGACGAATATGATGGTAATGGGAGGAATGGGAAGGGAGGTAAATTGAGTGCATCAGAGTACTTTCTCGCCTCGGGGGCTGCTGGTACGTTTCCCCAATTTCATTTCAGTCTAAGAAAACATCAACTAACCTATTTCTGCCCGGAACAGGTGCCGCAACGTCAGTCCTCACAAACCCAATCTGGGTAATAAAAACCCGCATGCTCTCCACGGGCTCCCACACCCCCGGCGCATACCAATCCTTTGTATCCGGCGCAACCCAAATCCTGCGTACGGAGGGCATCCGGGGTTTTTATCGAGGTCTTGTCCCGGCTCTGTTTGGGGTCAGTCATGGCGCATTTCAGTTTATGGCTTATGAGAAGTTGAAGAGTTATCGGCTTCGACTTTCTTCCTTTACGCCAGCAGGTAGCAATAATAGTGGTGGAGTGGGGAGTGGGGAGTTTACGAATGTAGAACTCCTCCTGATATCGGGTCTATCGAAGACTTTTGCGGGATGTATTACCTACCCGTATCAGGTTCTTCGGACCCGGTTGCAGTTACAAGCATATAACGCGGATGCATCCACCATAACTGCAATGGCGAGAAGCACATACCGTGGTGTATGGGATGCGACGAGGCAAATATGGGCTCAAGAAGGTATTTCAGGATTCTATAAAGGGCTAGGACCGAGTCTGGTGCGTGTGTTGCCGAGTACGTGGGTTGTGTTTTTGGTTTATGAGAATACCAAGGCGGCTATGTACAAAATCTGATATCATGTATAATATAATGTACCATTAATGATTATTTCAGGACTCTCTCTATAGAATGTACGATAGTGTATATAGCAAGATTCATATCTCGCAGAGAAAGTTTTGTGACTCCAGTTTATCCGGGTAAAGTACATATCGATACACACATACAAACACAATCAGTCTCATCGATCACTCTTGGAGTACACCGACAATGGTTCTCGGTGATGCACAACATGCCCTAACATACCGCCATGGCCATGGTGCACAGAAGGCATACCATGATGCGCGTATCGTTGTTGTTGATGTTGGTGGTGTTGCTGCTCATGCAGCTCCTCATCTTCGTCGCCGTCTTCTCCAAAACTGTGATAGTCACTCGATCCTGCATCGCTACCACTAGGTGGAAGATGTTGATCATTGCCATTGCTGTTCCGGTTGCTAGTTGATCGACCGTTACGACCGCTGTTCTTGCCATTGCCGTTGCTGCTGGAGTTCTTCTTATTCGGGTTCGTACAAGCTATTTTTCGATCTTTGCCTCGACCCTTGATGCCCTTGTTACTGTTCTTGTATAGACTGGCAAAATACGTCCATAGATTCCGGTCATCTGCCGTCATGACGTCTGGGTTCGGCATATTCGCAAACCGGATGGTCAGATCGCGGAGAGTTGCTGCATGGAATTTATTCTGATGCGACTGTTCCTTCTCATTAGCCTTTGTCTAAGATAAAAGAAGGGTGTAGAGCTACCTTCAAGTTCCCAAGCTGCGTAAACTGTTTCCAACAGCTATCCAACTGGCATGTATACGGTTTCGACTTGGCGTGCGTAAACATATGTGCTCTCACATTGCCTTTCTGGGCAAAGCACTTCCCGCATACTTCGCATTTGAACGGTCTCTCGCCCGTATGTCGTCGTTCGTGGGTCTATAACGCACCACGCAAATGTTTGTTCAATAGACGCTCTTCATGTTCAAGAATGGATAAGACAAAACTTTGTCGAATAGGGACAAGAAAGAAATTTAAGCACATACCCGAAGATTTCCAAGTTGCGAGAAGCGTTGTCCGCATTGTGGTTCGTTGCATTTCTGAATTTTAGTCAGAATGGCAAGATCTTCTTCCTGGGAAGGTAACTTACAAATGGCTTCAGCCCGGTATGAGCTCTCATATGAATATCCAAATGGGTCTTTTGAGTAAACAGTTTCCCACAACCGGGCAACGTGCATTGGTGTTTCCGTTTATGTTTCGTACTTCCATCCGAACTGTCACTCACGACTCGACCACCAGACTGAGTATGCGGTTGTGGGGCGGATGTGTTCGCATTCTGCGTACTTTCGTAGGAGTTATAACCTGCCATACCCAGTTGGTAGGACATTTGTGATGCGTTGGATGAATAATGCTGTTGAGATGTAGTGAATTGGGGGTGATGAGGCGGTGGTGTAGCTGCCGATGTCACAGACGGAGTAGGTGTAGATGTAGAGCTGCTGCTGTTAGGAACAGGTTCATGAGATTGAATGGTCTTCATCAGCATGTCGACTTCTGTCGAGAAATTGATCTCCTTCGTCACGCCCGAGGATTCCTTTTCTCTTTTCTGGGTGCTGACGATGGTATTCGAAGATGGGGAGACAGGTGTGAGAATATTCACATTGCTGGTAGTAGTCGTAGTAGTGATAGATGTCGTGATAGTGGGAGATGCGCCGGAACGATAGTCGTCCAGAATCCGTGATTGCTGCTGCTGTTGTTGCACGTTCTGTGGTGTCAGTCTAGTAGCTTGAACATGGGGCATTCGCCTCGAAGCCTGGTGGAGATCCGGGGAAGGCGAATGAATAGGCGTATGTTCTGCAGACAAATGTCCTGCGGTTGCGGCTTGTTGATGTTGCGGGTGGTGAAGAGCAAGAGGGCGCGCATGGACTTGAGCAGCATGAAGATGGGTGTGAATAGGCTGAGTATGCGCATGGTTGTGAGCCTGAGGAGGCGGTCCTGAAGTTTGGTGGTGGTTGAATAGATGTGGCTGATGATACGAGTTGTGATACCCATTCATCATGTGTCCGGGGATCTCGTATGGTGGTGACGGAATGTGAGGAGCATATGTGACTGGAGCAGCATTCTGGTAATATGGTAAAGTATTCTCAACATGAGAGTCAATGAATCGGGGTGGCTCCAAAACCCTCAACTCGTTGTTCGGAAACCTATATGACATTGGAACCGTTGCGTCCATCGTGGCTGCAGCCGATGGACGACCAAACGACGTCAGGTTCGGTTTTGAATCGAAACAGCTGCTATCAATCAAGAATAACAGGTTTTGGACTGCTCAAAAGAAAACAGCAGTAAAAGGCTGCGTTGATGCGAGTATCTTGGTTATAATACCAGACCGGAGATGGAAAAGTCCGAGTTTCTTTTGCTTGTGCCTTGTGACGGGGTCGTAACACTCGTAATAAGCCACAGGCAGTCTTCTAACGCTGTAGCTGTAGCTGTAGTTGTAATGACAAGCAGGCTGACCGTCTAGGTTGATGCTTTATAAGAACCGACGCACAACGCCAATCGAAACACCTTAGAACGACCAACCAAGCGACGATGTATACTACATATAAGAAGAAAGGACAATGAAGAAAAAAGCAAGCGAAGCACAACACGCTAAGGCAATGGGTATGAAGATACAGGGATGAATAAGAAGAAATAGGAGCAGGGACTGCGGCGAACGGCGAACGGAGATGAAGAACTAGATATACATGACCCGTCTGTCTGGACTTCTAGTTCTCAGTCTGACTGTAATTGTATCAAAAGAAGTGGAGACCTCGCAATTGAATTTGGGGGTCACTGGTCAGGGACTCAACAGTTCGTCGTTCGGTAACTAAGTCACGATCGTATTAATGAATAGGTTAGTTGACTGCCGTCGTCTGCCTGCATCATCAGCCAATCTTGCGATCTCCCGGTATGTAACTTGTCAGTCGGGCTAGGCTTGAAAGTTTGAAACCTTTTTTTTTTCTTTGCTTTTCTCCAATCCCAAAACTAAGGATAATGATCACCGGCTCCGGGTCCCGAGAAGATGGGAGAGGGAAGTGGGCTTGCTCACTTTCCACCCTTTCTTTGCTTTTTCTTTGGTCTTATATTTTTCGGCCCATCCGGTGAAACTGGGCGAGTGAGATCTTTTGCAATGTTTTTCTCCTTTCTCCTTTTTGTCATTGGAGCTGAGCCGAAATAGGTAGAGACCAGGCATGACACTAGGCTGAATATAGTATTTTGTGTGTGTGTGTACGTAGCGTGTACACCGTACGTGTACGGAGTCCTGTATGGATTGCTCTGGATGGGGCTGAAGGGCGGACTAACGAGCGGAAAATGCTGTAATGCTAGTCGGAGAGGTCGTATGGGGCCCTTTTTCTCTGACCGACCCATCCAGTTCCAGGTCAATTCGATCATTGCATGTCATCAAACATCGAAACAGGCCGATCTGAGTAAAATGGGACCCCCGGCATAGCTGTAGGAGCCAATCGCGGAAGCTGTGGCAGAGTTCCGCCTGGAGCTGACCAGTCGCTCGGAGACCTGCTACTAGCTGCTAGCTGTTAGCTAGTCTGCTAGGGGTGTGTTCACGTTATTCTTTTTTCGCGTCTCTATTTCTTTGCCCTCTGGAGTTTTGTATTCAACCGCGTTTTACAAATCTATTGTGTACGGAAATAGTACTCCGTGGTAGAGGCACTTCCGGAGATCGATCGTCCAATCTTGACATGCGAACGTGTCTGTCATGGCCACTTTCCTTCGTTATCTTGAAACTGTCTTCGTACGACATACGGTAGTACGGAGTACGTACTCAGAATACGTATTTTTCACAGCCGGAAATCTCGTTTGGCGCGCGCAACAGGAAATAGCGTGGGAGTGCGTTCACTCAGGCCACTCCCAGCCTGAAACTTGTTGGGCAAGGATGTACATAATTAGCCTGTCAGGTGTACATAGCACATACGCCTCTGATCGTTACCAGATCTCGTACGGAGTACGGTGAGTGCGAATACTGAACCCTGCCATGTCTGGATCATTGTCGACGTATAAGATGCTTCCTTCGGCCAGTTCCAGATACGCAGCTATCACACAGAGTCTTTCATGATCAATGAGAGAGTCGATGTGTGCCAAGCCCAGCACCTCACATTATAAGCCGCCGCTCTGGTTGGATAGCGACTGGTGCGTACAGAATATGCACCTGGATGCAGGCTGGAGTAACTGACCAGTGACCAGTGATCACTGCGCCAGATTTGTCTGTACGATCGCGCAAGGTATGCGATCGGCGAATCATACAAGTCTGTGGCGTGTTCTAGCACGACGAGTTGCCCTTAGTACAGAGCGGTATCCGCGGCCCATCGATTATTTCTTTTTTTTTAACATTCAACGCGCCGAAGAGAGTAGTGCGTGTACTATAACTGTAAGCCACTGTATGGGTGTGCACACAAGACTGACAAGACACCGGACGGAGGGTGTCGCTGCCGATTTCTGATTTGACAGGGGCGTCAAGCTCGGGGTTAGCAACGAAGGTCAAGGAAGGAGATTTGGAGCCAAGCTAATGAAACTAGGGCGTCCCAATCACCTTCCTAGCGGCCCCGGAACGGCGCGAATGCAAATCCTGAATAATCCAGCTAGTCCCCACTGAGTAAACGTTCATTAAGTCGACTCAAGGGTGTGCCGTTGCTGCAACGCACCCAACCAGAGCCATTCCGCTGGTCCCGCCCTGCACCCAGGCCCGGGCTGGGGATCCTGGAAGGCTGGGAGTTGAATCCTGCATTGCATTCCTGATACTCCGTAATGAACGCACAAATTACGTAGATTGTGAAGAATCGAATTGAATGTCGACTGAACGTCTGCGTTTTGTCGAGTCAATGTTTCACACCACATTGCAGTTTAAAATTTGAGTGAAGGTTGCGGCGGATGACCTGTGTGGCACTGACCAGGCCATGGATTTAGTGGCTTTGTGGCAGAGCATCACGAGGCACGGCCGTAGTGATCTTAGATCGAGTCTGAAAGTGTCACTGAAGAGGTTAAACAGGCCCGGTCGTCATGGTGTCCACTTCCAATGTCCACCAGTCCACTGTTCCACAGCCTGGGGAAGATTGGACGAAATCCAGCACATGCAGTCCGAACTCGTTCGCTTTCAGACTTTCAAATGTGTTTGAACTTTCCATAGTACGTAGTAGCGGACTGTAAACACATCGTTTTATGTTAAGCCAACAATTCCGCCGCCTCCGTGGGGTGTTCATTTTCTGATTTGTCTCTTCAATCGCTGTGCCGCGAAAGGTACGATAGACAAACTCAAAAAAAATCGCCCATCCCGCGGCTACCGATGCAATACGATTGGCTCATCATTTCATGACTTTGCCAAAGGTCTCGACCTTCAATCTATCGAACAAATAGTGCATCTAGCCCGAAGCGGTATGGAATGGCCAGAACTCGGCTCGCCTTGTCATTTGACTCCAATTTCCGATCTCAACAGGCACACACATCCTTCAAGACAAGACTAAGACTCTAAGAGAAAGCCAGGAATGCTGGCTTCGCTACTAGAGTGGGGGCAAAAGAAATTATTTGTCTTGTGGAGAAGCGGGCTGCGCCGTCGCGAACAGATTGGACGAAGGGCCACAGTGGAGGAGACTCTAACTCGCCGGAGTTGCTGGAGTTCTTGCTAGGCTTGCTAGCAGAGTGAGCAATTGACAGGGGTGTTCTCACTAAATTGTGCCGGATGGCTTGGCTGTTGGGATTCCGGAGGAGGCACATATCACTGTCACAATTCGGCCCCTGAACCTTTGTCTTTCAGCATACGTACTATGTACGTCGCAGAAGGTGAACCGTACTACGTGATCGAATTTATACTCGAGTGTCAATTGGACAGTTGGAACAATCCAACATGCACAGACTCGCAGAGAACACACAACGTAGAGACAGAGCGGTTTAGTCAAGTGGAGCACCCAACACTTACAGTCGAGTGATTACGCATTGCCGACAGTAATGATCATCGCTGCAATGCCAGTAGTATTTGAAATGAGGCGCAAATAGACCTGGATAGCTGAGGATGGTTGATGGGAGAAGCCAAGTAAGAAGGAAAGAGAATGAGAGAAAGCAAAGTTGGGGCGAGGTACGTAGGGCGGGGCAGGTGTCTTCCTTTCTCAACGACAGGAGGCTCATAATCATATCCCAGGACCCCAGGTCCCAAGTCCTAGGAGTAACGGCCTGTCTATACGTGAATCCTACTAAGATTATGCCGGCTGCTACGATGACATCCAATTGATTCGTTGGCGACTTCAGTTCAGACTTCACAGTGGCGGATGCAAATAGAAGATCGCCCGCAGCGCAGGAATAACAGATTCGGGATAGATTGATGAGAAAGTAGTCCTGACTCCTTGGGCATGACACTCCCACTTCCCCGGTGTCAAATAGTGCTTATCTGCTATATGTTTTCTTTTGTCGTACACATCTCAAGGATAGTCAGACACGAACGTGCAAAGGGAGGACCAGACTTCGTATTTTGATACCGGAAATGACGGGATATATTACGGAGTTATTGTTGACAGGTCACGAAATCCATACATGTTAACGTCCCGAGTCTGGATACATTCTTCCTAGCAGAGCCTAGGCGAATATAACCTACGTCCTGGCTAGCCGCTTGAATTTGGTGATATCCCATAATATGTACCGATCTGGGAGCTGATTCTCAATAATGTTGTCGCTAATACGAGTATTTCAGTCACTGTGGAGCCCGGAACGATATGACATATCCCCGGACTACTTCAGAGTCCACCTGCATCTTGATCATACTTGAGAGGCTATATAAGTAACATATGATTCCAATAGTATTCCCACTATATTAACTCGGGTCATGCCTATGCATCCTCCACTATAATATGTAAGTACGCAGATATGCACTACAGTATGTACGTACATAGTAGTTAGTAGTAGTAGTAGTAGTAGTAATGCAGCCTCATAATAAGCAACGATCCAGGGTCCAGACTAATTTCCTAGCATACATACATCCGACGATCCCAAACTGAGTCCAACACTCCAAGGTTGTGGTTCGGGAATAAGCAATGTTTGGCATTGTTGCTTCGATTGGGTTAGAGCTGTTTTTTTCTTTGTTTTGATTAGGACTTGCGCTAGTAGGAGGCTAAGGTACGTGGTTATGTCTATGTGTATGTCTATGTATTTACGGTCCATAACTTGGTAGAATAGTTAGCTGCTAGTCATGTATACTACATATACGGTCAGTCCTGTCTATCGATCCAAACACACAGAGCACTGTGGCTGTAGACCAGATCGTGGAAGAATGTAAATATGGTAATCTGTGTAGACATTGATTGAATCAAATCACCTCGCCTTCCTGTTCTGTCCTTCGACACATCAAAAACGTATATCCCATTCCAACCACCAATCCATCCCCTGATTCGATTCGGCGTTCGTTCGTTCGTTCCATTTGTCCATCCAACACACACACACAAAACCAATCCACACCAAAGCGCAGGCAAACACAGACAAAGACATACACAAATATCAAAATCAAGAACAAAGGGGGAAACAAAATATAAAAGAAAATATCATATTGCGCCAAACTTTCTGATCAAATGTCTCATCTCGTACATTCCCCTATCCATCCAATCATCGCCCATTGTAATTCGAGTATCTATTACCGTATGTTAGAGATGAAGTCTTTTTTTTTCTTCGTCCCCTATTTGTTTCATATAGCTCAATGATACTTCGAGGGCTGGTGGAAGAGCGAGATTTCGACGTATGTACAAAATCTCTCCAGTAGCATTTCTCGTTTTCTTTATCATTGCAGGAATTCCACATACCTCCAAATTCGTGCTCGCATGTCACCACTGCCTGTGGCGAAGAGATTGTTGGTGGGGCTAGGTGCGACGGAGATGACTATCGCTGTTAGCTTATACACATGCATAAAGCAGAAAATCTATCTCACCTGAGTTCTTGTGTCCTTGCAACATCATCTGCGCGGTTCCTGTGTTGGGATCCCAAAATTGTACTCCGCGATCTTTGGATCCACTCATAACCCAGTGTCCATCAGGTGTCAAGCAGACGCTCAACACAAAGTCCTTCAAAAAGTCAGCATAAAAAGAATATATGGTCTCGATGGACATCACTTACCTTGTGACCCTCAAAGGTGCGTACACACTTGCCACCCTTGACACCGGTTCCAGGGAGCATGCCTCGGGGTGCTGTGAGCTCCCACATCTTGATGGTCTTGTCCAAGCTGCCACTGACGAGATCGCGACCGTTGGGCGCAAAGGCAACGGAATAAACGCTATCCTTGTGGCCATCGGGGTTTTCTAGGCGCTCAACGAGGTAACCAGTAGTTGTATCCCAGACACGAACGCTCTTGTCGAGAGAACCAGCTGCCACATAGTGGCCATCTGGAGACATAGCAACGGTAGTGACACCGTCTTCAATGCTAAGAGTGTAAACGAGCTTGCCCTCCAAGACGTCCCAAAGCCGCACAGTCTTATCACCACTGCCAGAAGCAATGTAACGGCCGTTGCCTGCGAAGTCAAGCGAGTAGATATCTTGTTCGTGACCGGTGAAGACATGCTTGATGGAACGGGTTGCGATATCCCAAACCTATCAGGACAAATTAGCATTTGTGTAGAATGAAGACGCGACTCTATAGGCTTACCCTGATTTGCTTATCCTCAGCACCAGTAGCAAGGTACTTGCCGTCAGGGCTGAAGCAAACACTACGAATGTAGAGATCACCATCCTTGTCGACGGACTCGTCTTGAAGGGTGGCTACATTCTGGCCTGTAGCAACATCGAAGATCTGAGCCGATCTGTTGCAACCAGTGGCAACGTACTTGCCGTCTCGGCTGAATCGCACACAGCAAACAACACTGTCATGGACCAAGTGGTGAACGAGCTCAACGTCCAACACACGCTGCACCTCAGGGTTGAAAACAGCGTACCAATCGGGACCTTCACGTTTCTGGGAGGCAGGGAGATCATCTGGGTTCCAATTGGCCAGGGTGTTGCCTGGGCGTTCACGGACAAGTTGTCCTGTAGGCGTCGGGCGAGGGATCTGAGGAGAAGCGCCAGGGGCGGGGTAGTTGAGCTGATGAGTCTGTTGGGGAGTGGCAGGTCCAGGTGGAGCTCGGCCACGGCCTTTGCCGGGACCTGGAGATGCAGTGGGTGGAGGAGGAGGTCCGTATCCTAAGAACGTAAACAAAGTTAGTCTGGCTAAGCTACAATCATTCGAGGCAAAACGCACCATTGACACCAGCGCCGGGCTGGTATCCTCCGTAAGAGCTCTGGGGAGGCTGAGGAGGTCCCTGTTGCGCAGCTGGAGCAGGCTGTTGAAGACCATGCTGAGGTGGCTGCTGGTCTTGAGGAGGCGGAGGCGCCAGTCCGGGACCACTACCTCCTTGGTTGGCCATTATACCTCCAAAAAGGTTATTTGTACCATGTCCTAGCGCTGGAGGAGCTTGCGATGGTCCTGCGTGGGTCGGGCCGCCGACATGCGATGGGACAGTCTGGACACCGCGCGATTCGAGCTCGTGGCGCAAGACTCGAATTTCATTTTCGTATCTGATAAAAACAGAAGTTAATACAAATTGTATCAAAAAGTAACGGTCGTAGACGTACTCGGCTTTAATTTTGATTTGCGCTTGTTCGAGCTGGTAGACCTTTTGCCTGATCATTTCCATCTCCTGAATTTGACCTGTCACTGCAGCCGTTGTTAGTCCGAGCCCTCTAAGCATATTCAAGGCCTGCAGAATGGCGACAATAGTCCAAGCAGAAGAAAAGGTACTAACGTTGGTGTTCAAACTCGCCAGTGCTCCGAGACTGGCTCTCGAATTCTTGGCGCAACTGCTCCAACAACTCGTTCAAGCGGTTGTTTGGTGCAGGCACCATCCCGCGGTGTGCGTTATACATTGTGATCGATTTCGACAACAAGCGATTAGGAGACTCGATAGAAAGGTTGGTGATGACAACAACGGAACGAGCCCCTCAGCTTGCGAAAGACAGCTAGCTGTTGGAGGTGTCAGCGCGAAAAGTCAATTGAAGCAATCCAAAACGGCAGCAGAAGAGTGCACAACACTTGTCGCGTGGTGTATAACTGACGATGGAAGGAGAGAAAAGGGTTAGAAGGAGGTTGAGGCTTACCTTTCAGGTGTGCTAGGTTTGACTCTGCGCTGTTGAGGATGATCAAAGGTCAGGCAGGTTCGGGCGCGGAGAAGATGGCAGGAACGGCCGTGGTGGCCAGGGCGGCTAGGCGCTGGGCGAAATTGGGTGGGCGGCTGTTTCCTTCCTTTGGCGCGGATGGGCGGCTGATAGGCGACTGTTCAAGAGCCACTCGCAATCGACGAATAAGAGGGGATACAATCCTTTGACGGACAGCTCGGAGATTGTTGCGATCGCGGTGGAGTTTACGAGAGCGACGTTATAATGTTATTGATGGCAATTGCCTCAAGAGCGACAATGAAAAAGCTGGCTGGGGAGGAGAGGAAGAGAAGTCAGGATTGTTCTGAAGTCGGGGAGTGACGAGACGAGAGGAAGAAAGAAAGGGTAAGGACGCCCGCCCCACAGCTCGATTCTTATTTAGCTGCTTACGTACGTGCAGCGTTGCAGCCTCAGGCTGGCAGTGGGGCGCTCGCTGCAGCCACGGCCGCCCGCCGTTTTGGGTTAGTCTGATTTGGCATAGAGATCGTGACCTGACACTGCAACAAATAACTTAATTCAAGACTTCGCTGCTATATAAATATATAAAATACATAAAGTACAGCATCGAGCACAATTGCATCACGAGAGATTCTTGACGAGCGCAGGAATTCCCGAGTTTGAGCTGCGCATAATCATGTCCTATATTTATCAGTCATCAGTCGCTTGTTCAGAGACGAGAACAAAGACCCTGACTTACCGTCATCCAGGTTGGCACCCAGCTTGCCACCAAACCCATCGCAGAGGCGTTTGGTCCTCTGTATACAATGCCGCTCTTACCCTTGCCCACTATATCCTCATACACAACCCGAGCAAATTCATCCGCCGGCCCACCCACTGGCTTAGCAGTGCCTGTTACCCAACCATTGATATTATCCCTGATACTTTCATACAGAGAGCCTGGTGGTAGGCTGAATTCATTAACGTTGGCGTCAAAGTTTGTTGCGACGGTGCCTGCCATTACAGCCACGACACTGACTCCAAAGGGCGAAATCTCGTGCCGCAGAGTTTCGGAAATATTGGCCATTGCAATCTTGGCTGAACAATACGCAGCATGCCATGGTAGAGGCACGACGGCGCCGCAGGAGATGATGTTGACGATGCGGCCGCGACTGGCGATCAGCAGATCCTTGAAGGCCTGTATCATGCGAACGCTACCCCAGAGATTGGTATCGTGTACTTTCTGAGCTCGCTCGATATCCATATCGAGAATGGGAGTAACATAACCCAAACCAGCATTGTTGACCAGTACATCGAGTCCACGACCACTTTCACGGACGGCCTTGGCAGCTGCCATCACGGAAGGCATTGACGTGACATCGAGAGATAGGACTGTGACATTGGACAGCGTGGTGAGTTCTTCTGATAATTTTGATGTATTCCGCGCGGTTGCAAAGACATGATGTCCTTTTCTAGCCAGGAGGAGCGCAATGGCTGCGCCAATGCCGCCTGTTGAACAACCTGTCACCAGAACCGACTTGAGAGACATTGTTGAAATAGGAAGAACGGGATGTATGATTATTATATACTAGAGTATTTACAAAGCAAGAAGAGGAGAAAAGGGCATTGTTGTGGGAGCCAACTCTATATAAGCCAATTCCTGTACTAAATATCCGGTAGGATGAGAATAAGAACTACTTAGAAATGTATGTTGGCATAGACCCACACGCTCCAGAATGCAGAACGAGATGGCGAGTCCTACTGGACAAAGAAGCATTCTCTAACAGACCTAG
This sequence comes from Talaromyces liani, assembly GCA_022814505.1. Classification (NCBI taxonomy): domain Eukaryota; kingdom Fungi; phylum Ascomycota; class Eurotiomycetes; order Eurotiales; family Trichocomaceae; genus Talaromyces; species Talaromyces liani. The sequence continues at coordinate 200,181 of JAKLNL010000040.1, forward strand.
CTAGATTAAAGTCATTAAACCCGAGCTGCTGGCCTAATGATTCGCCGGCTCGTACACGACTCGAAGCTGAGAGTCATGGCCATTGTCTAGTTATTCTTAAATGTTGATTATGAGTAAGCAGAGTCTAAACTATGTACGGATTATTAGTTAGAGAACTGCTCGGATGATTTCCGAGTCAGACAGAACAAAAGCCCGAGTCAGTCGGGCGGCCGGGCTTTGTATGGCAGACTGCGCCACATAGGCAAGCCACACCGGGTGATGGTCGGATTCCGAAGTTCCGCTCTGGTGTGATGCCCAGCCACACACTGATTGGCCGCATCCCCTCGCGGATATTAGTTGTTCCGGCAGCATCCAGGGCGAGTGCTCCACCACTAACAAAATAAAATGAATTCCTCCCCTTCTTGCTCGAGCAACTGTACATCCAGAGCAACAGGAGACAACTACACTTTGCACATACTTAGCGATATTGCCCTTGGAGCGATCAGTCAGCGACCTCTCGATTCAAGACAACAGCGCGCAATCGGCCGCTTGACTCCGCCATGGATGTCGTTCTCGAATTCTTCGACCTCCTGATAGGGGATCGCTTGTATGCGGCCACCCTGCCGGCAACCCTCACAACGTCGCTGTCGCCAGCGCTTTCGAACTTTATTGAAGATGCGAATAACACATTGGCACTCTTTGGCGATGCTTCGGCATACAAATACCAACCGGCTACGACATATCTATACGTCGAGCCGTCCAAATATGCCTATTTGAGTGCCTGGCCTCGCGACAATATATATAGACAGGCTTTCAGTTTGTTCTTGATCACATGGTATGTTGAATAACACTGGCGAACATTGTAGGCATGGTGACTGATTCATTGCAGGCTTTTCGGAGTCATTCTATATTTCGTCTTTTCCTCGTTATCATATGTCTTCGTCTTCGACAAAGCCACCTTCAATCACCCCAAATATCTCCGCAACCAAATCCGCATGGAAATCGCCCAGACCATGGAAGCCATGCCAATTATGTCCATCCTCACAACCCCATTCTTTTTGGCCGAAGTCCGCGGTTACGGCAAAATGTACGATACCTTCGCCGAAGAGCCTTTCCCCTATTACAGTGTCCTGCAGTTCCCGCTTTTCCTGTTCTTCACCGATTTCTGCATCTACTGGATTCACCGCGGCCTTCATCACCCCCTGATCTACAAGAGACTGCACAAGCCGCACCACAAATGGATCATGCCGACTCCCTATGCTTCTCACGCCTTCCACCCCGTCGATGGCTGGTCGCAAAGTGTCCCCTACCACGTTTTCCCGTTTATCTTCCCTCTCCAGAAGTGGGCTTACGTCGTTCTTTTCGTGTTCATCAATTTCTGGACCATCATGATCCACGACGGTGAATACGTCGCCAACAGCCCCGTCATCAACGGCGCTGCGTGCCACACCATGCACCACCTCTACTTCAACTACAACTACGGCCAATACTTTACGCTATGGGACCGCGTGGGAGGAAGTTACCGCAAGCCCAACGCAGAGCTCTTCCAGCGCGAGACCAAGATGGGCAAGAAGGAGTGGGAGAAGCAGGCAAAGGAGATGGAGAATATCTTGCAGACTGTCGAAGGCGATGATGATCGTCACTATTTGGGTGAGGAGGAGACGAAGAAGACCACTTAAAAATCTTCGCGGTCCATTTTCCACCCTTCGGCACCACGACTTTTTTCGCCTATCACTTCATTGATTGATTGATTGGTAGACAGGGCAATCGAGTTTCGCCCTTATATATAATTGTTCGCTTTCAGTTCCCTGGAGATCAATGGTTTCATGACCTCATGCCGGCATCTTCTCTGCCAATTCGCCTGTTTGTATTTTTATTATTCTTTGTAATATATCTTTACTTCTTCTCTTCTTTTTGATCTTCTGTTCCTCTGGCATCGAGCATGTTTATTACATTGCATATCCAATACTTACGTTGCAGGTTAATATCTACTCAAAACAACTAATGAATGAACATTGAACCATCTAAGCATATTTGACCTTACAGTAAAAGATTATAAAAATATGCACAATTGTATTGATTCATAGCTGCCCAAAGTTGTAAAATTGCCCCCTCCGAGATCCCCGATATGATATGAAAAGCTCGTTCTACATCACCGTAACCCCGTCGAGAATCCTGCCTTATAAAATAACTAGATACGTAATGGAAAAGAAAAAAAAAGGTCATAAGGGACTCCATACCGCTCTTACGCCTCTCCACATGCAAAAGAAGATGATATCACGTAGAAATGTCCAAGGCAAAAAGAAAATGATAAGGAAAAGAATCGATCAGGGGGCTTTGGTTGGATCCGTTACAGGTCAATGTAGATATTTGATTGTCCCCCCGGTGAAAGAGAAAGTGACTCTTGGCCTGTCGAGGACCTCAAATCTTCGACATGACCGTATCCATTGGTAAATGATGGCTGAGAACCGCGACGAGGTCCAAAGTCACTGGCAAGCGCCTGGCGTTTCGGTGGTCGGACGGGTAGATCATCATCGTCTTCGTCGTCGTCACTGAGAGTCAAATCAACGACCGCCGGTGCTGGCCTCTTCTGGCTGGATCGGGGTATGCTAGGCGTCGCCCCCTTTGAGCCGTTCTGTGTAGCTGTGACTGGTGTCGCGAGTAGAGTAGCTCGCGGTTCTGAGGAGGTGGCTTCTCGTTTCAGTTTTGGTGTAAATAGATCTGTGATTTCGACAAAGTCGGAATCGGAATCGGGGCTTGCTTGGCCGCGTTTTTCGGGCTCTTCTTTTTTATCGGTGTGCCAGACGCCGTTGGGTTCGATTGTTACTTGCTCTAGATCTGTGGGTGTAGAGTGTAGGATGTCCTCCACGTATCTATACATTCAGTTAGTTCCAATTCCTGTTTGATGACGGTGTATGGCCACTTACTGATCAATCTGTAATGACTCGAAACTTGTAGATTTGTTGCACACTGGACAAGTCCACGTGGGCGCTTGCTCTTGCAATTGAAGAAAAGACGATGCATCGAAACATTGGTTGTGTGTGCAACTGATTGAACGGCAAGGAATTTCGATGCGTAGAGTAGATAGAGGACATTTCAGCGACATGACCGTAGAGGTGGCGACAATGTCTGCATCATGCGCTCGACTCCGCACTAAAATATGTTAGATTGATTGCGAAAAAAATAATCTGGGTAACGTACTTTCGCGTAGCACTTGATCTCTTGTAATCCTATTCCTTGCCTTGAGTGCTGCTACTAATTCTTCAACGGGGTGTCGTTTAACGAGATTGACGACGACATAAAATTTCTATTAATTGTAAGCAAGATTCACGCAGATGAGACAGAAAACCAACCTTTTGAGTTAGGGCGAATGTCATGGCGACCAAATTCGTATACCCCGCTCTCTTTCGAATGTAGCTCGTAATGTCAGCAGGTCTCGTTGAGCCTGGCCGATTTTTGAGACCTCTCAGATTTGCCTTGACATCATCTAAATTGGCCTTCAACTCGACTTGATACGGGAAGGCGATGTCAGATTTGGAAAATTGATTGAGGCCAGAATCAGCCGCGCAAAACACCATCACGCGCAGGTTGGGGTCTTCTTGGAGCCTTTGCGCCGTGGTGGAGGAGAGTGTAAATTTGAGCTCGACGGTGTCTCTGGTTTGTTCTCGAACTGAGGAAAGATACTGTTAGTAACGCATGTATTCGACTTTGCGCCACGATCAACGAACCTTTGCATTCCACCGTTGAAGACAGTGGTTCAAGAATCTTGTAAAATGGACTTTCTTTGAACATGAGGCGACCACTCGCGAATGGTTGTGAAGGCATTTTTGAGCTGTAGACGTCTTTGGATGTCGTGGGTCTCGAGGGGACGTACGATTGCTGAGCAGGGTATGTTGTCGTATCTGTAGTGGTAGAACTAGGGAACTGGCTCCGAATTCCAGCTATGGTGTAGAGTTTCCTTGCGATTCGTTCATAATCATCAATAGATCCACGTTGGTGCATCCTCTCAAGATCTGTTGGGAAGAACAAAAAAGTGATTAGCACATCATCTCTCAGAAAGGAACGACATGCGATAAGAGAGAAAGAGAAAGTCCTTACACTCAATGAGGCGCAACTGAAGGGAAATTTTAACCCCAGAAACAGCAAGCCCCTCACTCCTCAAAGCTTCCTTCATTTGCACGTTGGTCATGGTCTTGATTACCATGACCACGTTGGACATGTCGACTGAGGACGTCATCTTGGAAAGATTTCAAGAGCTTCTGATGGGTGCTATCGGGTCTGGAGGCGAGGATGTAATAGCCTGTGAACGACGGCCTTCTTGTCTTGACTTAAGCTGTCAGACATTTCATTATTTCGCAGGAAAGGGAGACAGCTTGTCAGAAGACACGCTCAAGAGGGTGACTGTCGAGCATGAGTTCAGAATGGAAAACGAAGTTGAGTTCTCGCAATGTATGGCGAGTCGACCCGTCCCGGCTGCCAATAGCGGGAGCCTTCTTGGTTCGCCGCCTGCCTCACGTAGTATGGTTGGTACAGATTACACTGTACCCAAAGATAAACTGGGAGGTGGGAATGTCCGTGTCAAAGATTTGAGATATATATAGATATCTATTCAATTGGACATGTGAAAATGTCTAAACTCCTTATATGTGTCGTGTATTGCGACGTAAATGACAGTACATATCATGGCGATTTCAGTAATACAATAGACAGTCTAACTATATTCGGTTAGCTCTACTGATAACCCGCGGAATTTATTTTTTCTCGAAACCTATCTTACAGTCTCACACACCAAACACTGAGTTCTTTTCACAAATAAAACACCTTGACTCCTGATATCCTGCCCTGCGAATCCTGCTCCGCGCAAATAGACACACTCACAATGGCAAAAAGTATCCGCTCAAGTACCAAGAAGAGGAACCACGCCAAACTGCGAAGCACAGTGTTTGGTCCTGTCGTCGATGCACGAACAGAGAGACTCTCCGCCAAATTACAAGAGCTCGCTGCACAACCCTTGAAGAATGAGACTAGCAAAGACACTGCCGAGGAGAACACCAAGGCTGAGGCAGAAGCAGAGGATGAGAGTGACAGTAAGCGAATCAATCCCAATTCTAGTACCTTCCTCGAGATTCGTTTATGTTAGAATTTGAAGCTAACTTTGCATGTAGAAATGGCAATTGACGAGTCAACCACCACACAATCCAGCTCTACGAAGCAACGATCGAACCGTGTCAGGAAACAACCCAAGAGGAAGCCCCGCAATACAATGGTTTTCCCTAAACCCCACCAAGGCAAACAACGAAAGAGTCAGAAGAAGAATTAGAATGTGTTATCAGCAGTGAAATTCAAGGATGATTATACCTATTAAACGTCAATGGAGTTTGGGTCCCAGTGGCACGGTGTTCGGCGTTATCGCATCTCGATCCTAGACGCACCCTCCGAAAGACAATTGAGTGGGCAATGATACTCGCTTCACAATGCATACACAGCCAGGAGGAGCGCGGGTTGAGGAAAATTGCTACAAAGTTGCCTCCAGCACAGTCCTTCGGCGACATTTTCCTTTTCTTACAGGAACATATCGGCATGCCCCGTCCGCGCTTGAACTCTGGTGAAGTTCGGCACGGAACTTGGTTTTTGAACTTCATTACGGGCTTGAATTTTATACCAGATCATTCTGCTCAATGAAGTGTAGTATTGATCAATGAAAATATATTTCAGACTTCTATCTTGATTGTATTCGTATTATAGTGGCAGAAAGCGGTGAGCGTAAAACCCGAAAACGCCGCGGCTGACCGATGGCAGAATCGGAAGTATGTAAATAGATTCAAGGAAACCCATTTTGTACAAGTGTGTAGCAACAATCTTGCCCACCACAAAAGGTGAACATTCTCTTATCAATGTTTCCAAAAGTCGTTCATTTATAGTTTGACTTTCTCTTTTCTTTTCTTGGGTTGCTCGCACCCGTCATTCCGCGCCACAATGGCCGGAGCCCTCTCGAAATGGACACTTTTCCTCGCCAATGCATTGATCCCGGTCTCAGTGCTGCTATTCTGTTCCGGATATTTCCCATATAAACCAATTCTGCCAGGAGCAGCTGAGCCGCCAGTATGGGGAAAGGCACCGCCGCTTTTTGACAAGGTCATAATTATGGTGGTTGATGCTTTACGCAGGTAGCTAACTACAAGAACTACGAATTGGAAACACGCTTATTGAATCATCAGTGACTTTGTGTATTCAAATAACTCTGGCTTTGTATTTACCCAAAAGTCAGTAATCTGCCCTTTGATTCTAATCCATTTATTGTGTATATGGCTTGAGGCTGATTTCCGTAGTTTAATCCGTACTGGCGCTGCGTGGCCGTTCACGGCACATGCAAGTTCTCCCACAGTTACAATGCCTCGAATCAAGGCGATAACGACCGGCTCAGTCCCATCATTCTCAGATGTCGTGCTCAATATTGCCGAGTCTGAGAGTATGTCGACGCTCATTCATCAAGATACTATTATCACTCAGCTCAAGAACGGTCTTCCCGGGAAGATGCTCATGTATGGAGATGATACGTGGTTGAACTTGTTTCCGGATACGTTTGACCGATTTGAGGGGACGAGTAGCTTTTTTGTTTCGGTTTGTTCTGTCTGTTTGATAACATTGGGTCGTTGACTGATTTGTCGCATAGGATTTCACCGAAGTGGACAACAATGTTACGAGACATGTCTCGCCAGAGCTCGTACAGGATGACTGGTCTGTCATGGTACTTCATTATCTTGGGTTAGATCATATTGGCCACAAAGCCGGACCCAAGAGGTAAGCTAGACTGCTTCTCATGCAAGCCATTCCTGAGTTAACCTTTCAAAGCTCTCACATGATCCCCAAGCAGAAAGAGATGGATGGTATCGTTGAAACTATTTACAATGCAATGCTCTCCGAAGCTCATCTAGATTCGGCCCTTCTAGTTCTGCTAGGAGATCACGGAATGAACGAAGCAGGGAACCATGGGGGTTCATCTGCAGGAGAAACATCGCCAGCATTGACCTTCATATCTCCCAAATTACAAATACACGCAGAGAATGCGGAGCTCAAAGGCCGAGACAGCCCTGTTGAAGCTGAAGAGTTTGAGTATTACCGTACAGTGGAGCAATCAGACATCACGCCAACACTAGCGGGACTACTTGGAGTGCCTATACCATTGAACTCTCTTGGAGTCTTTATCCCGGAGTTCCTTGGCTTATGGGATAGCGGTAAGTGAATAGTGGCTATTATACACTGAACTACGTGTGCTAATTGATATCGGAACTACCCAGAAGTGGACAGGTTGACCATGCTCCTAGAAAACACCGTACAAATTCAAAACGTGATCAAGATGGCATATCCAAAATTCAGCGCTAATGGAGACAAGATTAACGAGGTATCAAGCGCAAACGGTGCTGATCTAGGATCTTCTGCCTTGGAGAGATTAGAATACGAATTCATAGCAGCCGGATTGTCCATGTCGCCGGATGAAAAGTCTACAATGACACATTACAAGTTCTTGCATTCAGCACAGAGCTTGATGAGTGGTGCCGTCAGCAGCTATAAGCTTTCTATGCTATATTCTGGCACTTTGACGGCGGCTTTTGCGTGTCTTGTCTCTGCTGCTGTTGCATATTACACTTTACCGACATGTCGACGCTCTTCGACAACGTTCTTGTTCATCACTTCGATGCTACATGGCGCTATGATGTTTGCTAGTAGCTTTGTGGAGGAAGAGCAGCAGTTTTGGTACTGGATTAGCACGGCTTGGGCTGTTTATATACACTTAAAATCGTAAGAGCACCCAAGCCACGTGGGATCTTACACTCTAACTGACTGCAAATATAGAACTTCGAGATCTGGGGCCTCTGGACTATCATTCAAAAGCATCATTCACTCAGTATCTTTTGCGACGGCCGGTCGCTGCATACGTCGATGGAACCAGACTGGCCAGAAGTTCGCAGGCGAACCTGACATCGTCCAATATCTAAATTCTTCTCAGCGCAAACTGCTCTGGGCACTGGTTCTGCTTACATACATGTTGAATTGTCAGTCTATGATTCGATCAGCGCCCTTCAGAGACATAGCTGGCAAAGCGTTGTGGACAGTACTATCTATCGCGGTGTCCTTTGCCGCCATTGTTTTCAAGATATCGTTTACAGCCGCAGATGCGCCGGAATTGCTAAATCCTATCATGCTTGGGATTACAGAGTGGGGATTTCAGACCTCACTTGTCTTTCAAGCTCGAATTGTATTCATTGGTATTGCTCTACTTGCAGGAATTTTCGTGTTTTCCGGTTTTACATCATGGGGTGTCCAAAATGGTAGGCAATCAGTATTCCTCTCACAGCTCAAAGGACTTTGTCTAACACACATATTCGGCATAGCAGGACGAAAGCGACTTCTGCATGAGGCCATCACTCTATTCCTCATCACACAGTCACGCGCAACGAATATACCCCTCTTCCTGTTATTCAAAGTCCAAGCTTCGATCGTCGAGCTACTCGACATGAACAGTACAGAGACGACCCTGAACCTGATTCTCATGCAGCACGTCGCATTCTTTGCCTTTGGCGGATCCAACGCCCTATCCTCCGTCGATCTCTCAACAGCCTACAACGGCGTCAGCGATTATAACGTCGCCGTTGTCGGGTTGCTGACATTTGTCAGCAACTGGGCAGGACCTATATGGTGGATGTCAGAAACGGCCATCAACAAGCCTCGTATGACTCGGACAGAGGCAACGAATAGAGTAGCGCTGCTGTCTTTCAGTACGACAATGGAGTTATTGGCTGTCATGGCTGCCTGCACAATACTCAGGACACATTTGTTCGTATGGACGGTCTTTTCACCCAAATTCTTGTATAGTATTGCATGGGCGTTGGCGAATCATCTCGGTATGAATTTGTTGGCGACGTATGGTCTGTCTTTATAATTTGGGCCGAGTTTAATATTTGACTGTATATTATTTTTCTCCTTCTCATTTCAGTGCACCAAAAATATCATCGATAGCATTGCCAGACTTCTTTTTCTTGGATTTAGACTTTTTGACTTTGGTCGTGTCCTTTGCTGGAGGCGGTGTCTCCCTATCTTCAGCATCGCTAGAACGTTTTGAAGATTTTTTCTCGCTGATAGATGGCGTAGATAGTACGTCTTTCTCTTTCACAGGCTCAACAGCCCGACGAATGGGAATGCCAAAATCGCTTTCTATATCGTCAACATGTATCTCTGCTGTCAACGGCAATGCTTTCTTCTGTTTGACAGAAAGATCTCGTCGTGGACGTGATGGTAACGGCATAATAACCCTCTTCGTCTGTGCGAGCGCTGCCAAAAGGACTGTCCCTAGTGTAGAAAATTGTCCATCGGCGACCACAGTCGAAAAAGCGCTATACATTAGACATTAGCTACAATTGTCACCATCAGAAGAGTGGAATTAACATACACATAAGCTCTCGGAATCACACGAGTATGCAAATATCTCGAAATATTCATGCATCTCTTCTCATTTCCAGCAGCGTCTATCAATCTGACAAGACACCGACGAAGAATCGATAACCATTTCCACCAGGCGGTTCCACCGTGTTGATTTTTGTTGCGGTGGTAGATGAGGTGTACGGTTGAGAATACTGCTTCGAAGCGAGATTTGTCCATTTTTGGGGTGGTTTGTGGGACGAGTTATTGCTTCTGGATATTTTGGATGGGCCGACGTTGATATAAGCTTTTTTTGTATTCCCGAATCCTGAGGCAGCCAGGCACCGTCCCCACTTCTTCCTTTCTTTTCTTCTCTGGACAACTACGTACATACATTAGGGTCCTGATTATTCAACAAAAGCTGCCACCCCTAGATTGTCATTCTTTGCGCTGTCGAGCATCTAGCTTCACGATTATATACATCTTTAAAATGACGGCAATCCAACCAATCTAATAGTTGCCAAGTCGGTCGTTTTGAACTCTTCTTTACGCGACATCAGCTCCTCGACATCCCAGTTTGCGCATACAAATTTGCCATGCAAAAAATCGGCCTCGGGGCTTGCGAGCCACACCGAGAAGTGTCCAGGCAGATCAACTAACGGCGTCAGTTGCAATCATTGCCAATAGATGAATTCATATGCTTACCATGATCTGCGCCTTTCAAACCAATATTTTTGGTCATCTCCGTCTCAATTTGTCCTGGTTGTATGCTCACAACGCGGTAATTTGGATTCTCTGCGGCGAAATACTCCCAAATCTTTGTCGCCGCAAGCTTACTTGCCGAGTAGGAAGCTCCACCCGGCATTGGAGGCATTATCGCAGCAATGGATGAAACATCGATAATCACTGCGTGATCCTTGCGCGCTGTGCGAGCAAAAGCTCGTGCTGTATATATGCTGCCTCTCATATTCGTTTCGAATACCGCCCAGGCACCGTCGCTATCCAGTTCGGTCGCTGGCTCGGTTGATATGTAACCAGCATTGTCTACGAAGATGTCAATAGGACCGAACTCCTTGGCGACAAGGTCAAACGCAGCATCAACCTGGTCTTTCTGGGAGACATCAGCAGCACAAGCCAGGACTTTGAGACCCTTGAAAGAGTTCTCGAGTTCCTTGGCTGTTGAGGCTAGGACTTCTTGACGACGACCGAGAATGGCGATTTGGGTTGATCCGGCGGCGGCGAATGCGCGAGCGATGCCTGCTCCGATTCCACCTCCCTTTTTTCCTAAGTGAGCGATTGATTCTCCAGGGTCCGCACGTAGTATAGACAGTGGGTAGGCTTGGAAGTAACGAAATGCGTTAGACTAGGGCTTTCACTTACGCCACCAGTAACGAGTACAGTCTTGTCTCTAGCAGACAATGAAGGCTTAAGTGGCGAAATGCCTGGATAAGTTGCAGCATGCCAGATCTTGGTCAGTGATGGAAATGGAGGCATTTTAAGATTGGATCTCAAATGTATCGACGCGGAGGCTTGCAATGTTGGTTTGTATGCCATGATTCGTGATTGCAGGGTATCCGATACTTGACCATATTTATATTACAAAAAAGCAGAGCATCCTGCTCTATACAATCGATTCCTAGTGAATGGTTTATAACTGTACGGGTTCTGTTACTGGTTAAGTCCACAAATACCGACCATCCGACCCTCCGGAGGGCTTCCACCGCAGTTCTCCATACATAAAATGGGAGAAAGGGAAATGCCAAAAGTATCTTATTAGAATTTCACTACAACAGACTTCGGATTTAGATAATTATCGCCGTGAGGATCTTTTTCAGATGGATAGGAGTTGCCAGTCCAAGACTTTAGGGTTACCAAACTTTTCCAGTCGACGAGCTGTCGCCAATATGTGTTTTTGACGGTCTTTTCGTAGTTCATCTTCGACCACCCAACCTCGGTATTTTCCTCGAGACGACGTTCTTCGGACAGGGAGAAACAATCAAGCATCACAATATGTCGCGCTTCCTCGGCCCTCGTCTATATTGCGGAGTCTCTAGCATGACCTACAAGCGCATGCATACGAAAAGCCGCCAGCCAACAACCAGATATCAACTTATCGCCGTATCGCACAGCAATGAGCCAGCAACGACTGGATAGGCATATGCAGTCGGAGGCATGAATGAACCAGGCTCATCAAACACAGTGACTGTGACTGTCGATCCTGAACGCAAAATCTATGCTCAATGGGGGCCTGGGCACAACATCCTGGAGTCATATACTGAGTCTGAAAGCATTGATAAATATCATAAAGTTGGGACGGGAGAAAGGGATATGGGATAGACCTACTGAGAGCGGGACTCAGTGGCAGTCTAGTGGATTTTGGGCGGTTGATGCGAACGGTGTTGTGCGTTGGGGACGGGCTGCAAGGGGAGTGGATGATTATATTGATGTTGATGAAGCTGTAAGGGTTATAAGAAAGCGTTGAGAGGATTAGATAGTCGCTCATGCTAGAGTTCTTCTACGTCGAGAAAGTGTTCAAAGTTCCATGATGGAATTCTGTTTCATTATAGCAAGCTTCTCATGCTTGATCTGGGATAATAGTATCTGTCGTAACGTCATAACTCATACATAGCCTCCGATAAAAACATTCATGAACATTCGCTTTTCAACTCCGATCCTTTTTTTGTTTTCCATTTCCCTTCAACATTTTGTTCCACGCAAATAACAGTAACATTTTCGAAATAGAAAGACTTCGCACTCAGATTCCCATTCAGATTAAAGAAAGATAACCCCGATAAGCCAGGAAGACTTGGCCGATTAACTCAAATACCGCGGCGAAGAGCAAGGGGGGAAGTCAAAGGAGACATTCCGGAAAGAGCCTGACGGTGAGGTGGGCTGGCGCGGTGACGAAGAGGTGTAGGGAAGTCGCCACGAAGAGTGTGTCCCCGACGACCTTCGCGGCTCATGCGGGGAGCGAAGAGACCTAAAATGAGCAGAGAAATGTTCGTTAGTGACTTTGGCCAAGAAAGATAAGCAGATAAATGTTTCAACGTACCGACTTGTTCCGCATTCTCGACGCTACGACGCATCTTGGACATGTTGTTAGGACCAGGGAAGGGCTCCTCAGTTCCAGCGAGAGGGCCGGTGCCAGTGTAGAACAACTATGATTGTGATCAGTAAACAAGTTCGCATGCATGGAAGAATGATGGTCTCTTACCTTAGGGCGGAAAGAAGGATCCTCGAGCATGACAGAGCTGTTGCGGAACTTCTGGATCAAACAGTCACGTCCCTGGATAGCTGTGGCAAGTGAGTTAGTATGGAGCAATGACTCGAACGGAAGAGAGTCACTTACTGGCATAGGAGACCTCAGCAACCTTGTCGCTGTTGAAGCAGTTCCAGGTATGACCAGCGCGAGCTTCGACGAACTATGAGACATTAGTAAGTTGCTGCTGATGCATGAATGATTGAGTTGATGGCTCACGTCAATGATGTCAAGAGGCTGTACTGTAGTCAGTATAGGCACTAGTAAGATGAGAAGGAATGAAAACTTACATCTTCGAAGTTGATGAAGGCATAACCGACACTGTTGAAATCTTGGTCAGATGATGAATCCCCACGACAACGAGGTGATTGTACTAACTTGCAGTTGTTGGCAAAGTCGATTCTCAAGTACATGAAGTCATACTTGCCGAAGCTGGTCTCATCGACGATAGCCTTGAGAAGAGACTGGTCAAGTCAGTAATGGAAAGACAGATTTGGTTAATCCAGGAATCTTCACTTACCAAGTCCACCTTGTTGGGAATGTTGCGAAGCATGATCTGGAGAAACATGGTTAGTCAAGAGCAGAAAGGAACCGGAGGAGGAGTCATACAGTAGTGCGGACGTCAAGACCCTTGCGAATGCGGTTCACATCGACGACATTCTGGGGATGCTTGGGACGCTGATCGGAAAGGCAGCCCTCAGAGTGCTGAGGCATAGAATCGAGACTGGACAACTTCTGAACAGGTGAAAGAATGCCCATGATGTCAGAGATGTCATCCGCAGGCACGATAGAACGACCAGTTGGGCTCAAGACGTAGCTGTGATCACGAGCACATCCACCGATCTGGTAAGGAGAAGCCCTCTTGGGCGAGATGTTGTCACGAGTGTTCATGAACTGTTGGAGCAAGCTGTCAGAGGTCGATTCGACCTCAGGACGAATGTGCTTGGCTTCAAGTTCAAGATTCTGTGGAGACAAAGAAAAGAGAGTTAGTCTTGCTTGAGTCGAGAGAGGTAAAAGAAAAGAGGAGATGGATGATGTGACTGACCTCGATTATTGCACCGTTCAAAGCAGCCACCGCATTGGCAGCATCAGTGGTGTCACAAAATTCGACAAAGAACTTCTTGATGTTGTCTGCCTGCAGAAAAGGAATCTTGAAGGAAACCAAAGTGCCAAAGCCCTTGACCAAGCCCTGTACAAGAGAAGCCACGTCCACGTCGTTATGGCCGTGGATGGAAACGCTGATGGCAATCTGGCCTTCAAAATCAGAAATACCTCCAACAAGACCGTGGGACTCCTGTGCGCATTCACGAGCTAGAAGAGGAATTGCCCGCCATTCAGGATGAGTGAGCTCGATCTTGTCAAGGGCTCGCTGGGTATCACGTAGATCGGTGAACGCGACAATGAACTTGCCCAAAGACTTGAGCTCCGAGAGGTAAGGACCTTGGATGCTTCCGAAGTCGCGGCGCTGTTCATAACAGGTCAGCATTGAATCCCAGGTCATGTTGCAAGACGAATCAGTGGTATGAAAGAAACTTACAGAAAAGATACCAGCCACAGTCAAATGGGATATGGCAGGAGAAACACCCTCGATGATGAAGGCACGAGCCTTTGGAGGGAAGTAAGGAGATTCGACTCGACCAGAAGTGAGCCCGATAGTGCCACGAGAACCAGAAAAGGGACTAGCAAGAGTGTCATTCTCAGAAAGATGAAGCTTGCTTGGACGAGATTCTGTGTGGGGTGTAGGCAAGCCAGCGAAGTTGACTGTGCGCACAGGGCTCTCACGAGAAGTGCTGGGTTTATCGTCACCAAAGCCAAATCGATGAAGGTCGACGTTGGCGGAAGGCAAATGAGGATAACCCGATCCCATGAATGGATCCACAGCAGTTCTATGTGAGTTCAGAAGTCAGCAGATGCAGCAATAAGGGTGTAAGAATTCTGTTCGACGTCGGGACTTACGAAACGGAGAAAGTGGCCATCCCATCAAAGGAGCGGCGGAAATTCTGCTGAGCACGAGACGACATGGGGACTCTAAGCTCTTCAGGGGAATAGACAGTCATTTTGGTGTCAGGAGTATTCGCAATGGTTCCTTCAGATGAGTGTGGGCTTTTGGCAATAGCCTTGCGTTCGGACAGCATGGCCAAGGATGCTTCAAGATCGAAGAGTGGTTCAAAAGCCAGAAAGAGACAAGAGAGGTTCTGACAAGACTTGGGCTGACTACCTCAACAGTATGGTCAATTGACCAACAAGACACCACGACACCGGCAAGAAGGATTGTGAGAGATCGGGAAGCTCAAAATAGATGGCAACTGAGATCAAGAAAAGAGATGAAGAGGAGAAAGAGGAAAGAAAGGAGAAGGAGAGGGCAGAAGGGGGGATTTTATAGTCGAGGAGGAAGAGAGCAAACAGAACGATGCCGAAAGCGAGAAGGCATCATGTGTCTATCTCGACATCTCCTGGATATTCTCATTGGGCAGCAGATCACCATCATTGCCGCGACCGGCGTCAAAACGAGCTGTTCGTCGAGTATCAGAGATCATGATAGGGCGAATCTGCAGGGCCAATCATCAGGAATCCGGGCAATGTTTGCGTTTAGCCGCTGGTGAGCGTCTGATAGGGCGGTCAACCCCCTTGCACACCATTTCAACGACATCACTGGCACCTGAGCAAGATTCACACTATATGATAGGATGATCCAGTTAAAGGAGATCAGAGGAATTGAGTTTGGCGGCTAATAAGGTTCGTTTCCCCTTCCAGAAGAGGAATGATCCCCAGCTGACATTATGTGAAGCTTCAAAGAGAAGATAGCAGCATAGAGTAAAGAGTCTGACTATGATAGGACAAAGAGATCAGCTATCAGCCTGACAGCATATAAATACTTTAAACTCACACCTTAAAGAGGGCCATGCGCAAAACTATTCTTTGATTCACCAACCATCATCCCAAAGAGAAAGGAGCAACAAACAAAACCAAAAAGCGGCTGGAGAAGACATTAGGGCTTGCAACTAGTCACGTGAGCTTCAAAGAAGTGAAGTAAAATCACTTGACTTGATCACATCATCTCCTCTCTCTGAGATAGGTTCACTGAGTCCTCGGGCACAGGCAGACCTCGAGCGATGTCGGCTCCAACAAACCAAACAAACAATATCCGGGCATAATTCGGTAGATGCCAACCACGCAATGCATTGAGCCTATCAAGATGCGAATTCGAGAAGTATGAGAACGAGTCGATATAGATGCTGCTGGAAGCGGCGTCATATGTCATTAGATGGAGCTTAGTACTTGTATATACAGAGGAATACCTTACAAACACAGGTACCTCGCTGTGTCCCTCGGCAGCTGACTTGATTGGTCTCATGTAGATGCTTGAATGAGCAGATAGTAGCGGTATAGCTTCAACTTCCACTGTCAGAATGAGACGGAAGTGGAAGTGCTGTAGCAATATAGTCGGTATTTGGCTGCCGAAGATATGCGAATGAACAGCAGCAACACGCCATTGTCAGATCAAGATACGTATCTATACAAAACATCAGCAGGAAGGACATCAACAGGACTCAGAGTATACATATGCGTATACTTATTCGTAGTATAGAGATAGTTCTGCATTCAAGAGTATATACTTGTATAGTAACTATCATTGAGAGAGAGATACTTCTTAAGCTGTGGTGATGGATGAGGAAGGCGCGGCCCCACAGCAATTCCGGGGTCAGTCGCGACTACCCGCCATACACCGTGACAGCTGCCTACAACTTGATACAACTTCATGAGCAAGAACACGACTGCTACGATAATCTCTGCCACGATATGACTACTGCCTGCCGATTGATATAACCACACAAGAGTCAAAGGGCGACAATGCCGTCCGCCATCTCCCATCGCAATGACTCCACCAACATCCTGAACCAGGTGAAGCCAACTCAACCGGAACCCTGCACCTGGAATGCGACAAACTAACACCGTCGACTCTTAGATTGTTATGTCCCCTTCGGACTCGGACTACCTAGACCAGCTTATCCCTTCGATTCGAGAGTACAGTTATGGCAACCAGACGTCGCAGCTCTTACGATCGTTGTCCCGCTTCGCCAGCGATAAGGAACAGGAGATCGAGAATATATGCAACACAAACCACCAAGAATTCGTTACTTCCGTGAACCAGCTTCTCCGAATCCGCGAGGGCACCGTCAGCTTGACGTCGGAGATCTTGGATCTGAACCAATCCATCCAATCCAGCACAGAGAAGTTGGCCGAACAGAAGAAGGCGCTGGTGGAGTCAAGGAGCCATCGACAGAACATTGACGAGAGTCTCGGGGCGCTTCAAGATTGCCTTGAGGTTCTGAGGCTATCAAACCAAGTCCACGACCTGCTTGGGAAGAAGAACCACTATGCAGCTCTGCGAGCGCTTGAAGAGTTGCAAAATGTCCATCTCAAAGAAATTACCCAGTACAAGATATCAGAGCTGATCCAACGGTCAGTACCGGCGACTCAAAGAGCAATTGCAGAGGCTGTGATGTCAGACTTGAATACTTGGTTGTATCGAATTCGAGAAATGTCGCAATACTTGGGAGAGATTGCTTTGTATCACACGAACTTGCGCAAGGAGCGCTTGAAAGAAAGAGCCCAGAACCTGGGATATTTGGAACAATTCAAGCTCAACTCAGCTATTGAGTTGGTCTCCGATGAGCATGAAGAGTACGATTTACTCCAAAACGAAGACCTTCAAGTTGATTTCACACCCTTGTTTGAATGTCTTCATATTCATAGATCATTGGGACAGATGGACAGATTCAGAGCAGAATATGCAACAACACGACGACGGCAAAAAGAACTCTTACTCCCGAGCTCTATCACACTAGTTGATGCCGATGGCGCTAGTTTGCATACTCTGCTGGAAGAGATGACTGGCTTCGCGATCGTGGAGAGGTCCACAATGAAGAAGATTCCTGATCTTCGATCATCTGTTGATGTGAGTACACTCCACGGGTTCTGACTACCGAGCCTTTTCAATGCTGATGACTAACTTCTCGGTTCTCTCAATAGGTGGAAGAACTCTGGGAATCGATGTGCCACACCGCAGCGGGTCTGATTACAGCAGCACTCCCCGAAGTAGATAATGCGGAGAGTTTGCTCAAAATCAAGAATCTCGTTGCGTTATTCATGCAGGCCATGGATGTAAGTTAGCCCTTTAGCGTCAACGGACAAGCAAAGACTCATTGCCCTGGTAGACGTGGAATTTCTCAACAACGGTGTTCGACAAGCTTCTTCTCACGCTTTTCGGAAGATATGCCGATCTGCTCAAGACCAGATTCAGTGATGACTTTCAAGAGGTCAGCAGCATTATTTCTCTAGGCACTACTTCTTCTGACAGGCCTAGATTGTTTCCACCGACGACTACATGCCTATGCCGATTCAAAACCTCGAAGAATTTGACAAAGTCATCAACGTCAGTTGGTATACGCCAGAAAAGCCACGCGAAGAACAAACGTAAGTGACGACTGTGACACTACTCTTGAAGCATCGTATACTGACATATCTCATAGCTTCCCTTGCGTGCTGCCCTTCTCCCAAATGTATCCTCTTTGTTGTATTGACATTAGGAATTTTTTGAACCAATTCTACTTCTTCTCCAACGACGATTTCTCTCACGCGGATGTTATTGACGAGACACTCAAGACGGTGAGTGACTTTCCAGTCTTTCATCTACGCCAGCTAATATGCATGGTAGGCTTTGGACGACCTTCTATCAAACGAGGTTTGCGAAACGCTTGTTGAGCGCCTAAGCTCGCAGTATCTAGGACAAATTGTCCAAATTTTGATCAACCTTGAGCATTTTGAGATGGCTTGCCAAGAGCTTGAGGCTCTTCTTGTTGCTGCTCGATCACAGGCTTCAACTGCTGGACCTGTCTCATTAAAAGCCACTGAGAAATTCCGCAATAACAAGAAAGCGGCCGAAAAACGAATCTTTGAAGTCGTCAACTCCAAGATTGACGATCTCATCGAAACTGCCGAATACGATTGGACTCCTACGGTCGAGCCAGAAGAACCCAGCAATTACATGCAAACATTGACGCGATTCCTCTCCAACATCATGAACTCGACGTTGCTCGGTCTTCCCACTGAAATCAAAGAACTTATATACTTTGACGCACTGAGTCACGCTGCGAATGAAATCCTGGCACTCCCTCTTTCACCGGAGGTTCGCAAAATCAACCCATATGGTGTCACCGCACTAGCCAAAGATGTCGAGTATCTTGCAAGTTTTGTCGACAGTCTTAACAATCCTATCCTCAGAGAAAACTTGGATGAACTTCAACAGACTGTCAACCTGCTACAGTCGGATAATTCTGACGAGTTTTATGATATCTCCACGCGCAACAAGAAATATGGCCGTGTCGATGCCATGAATGGACCGATGTTGCTTGAGAAGTAAGTGTCATTGCCACCAAAAGATTCTATTCATTTAACTAACGCATCGCTCAACTTAGACTCACGCGAACGGTCTCGAGTCCCGTCAAGAACGAGAAATTCGCAACATTGTCTTCAAGATTCGGAATGAAATAAGTACCTTTAGCTATCCATTATGTAACTCGTGCACAGCTACGAAATACCAAGAAGCTTCCTATCCTGATAAAAACCAACTCTAATCAAGGCACCTAAACCAGTAAAACAATAAATACAATTCTTGCCCCGTCGAGACTGTACTAGCAAAATAGAGACAAAAGACGCCTAATAATCGACAATTGCATAACACGTTAAGGAGGGAACAAAGATTAAGACTTCATCAAGCCAACCATTGGACTAATCATTCAAGACCAAGACACCGACCTTTCAATGACTTTTGTTAGACGTTGCGGAGCTGAACTATTCCCAAATCATTGGCCGAATTGTGGCTCATGTTGATTGATTTATTTACTGTGACGTCGTTAGCAGTTGATTATCATGAGAGAAGAAAGGAGAAGGGACGTACCTGCTGAGGTGGGAGATGGGGGTATGCTGTGTACATTCCATCAAACATCTGAGGTTGAGGTTGGCCATAAGCCGCAGGATCCGACTGCACTGCACCGGGGTACATGCCCGGCTGATTTCTATAGTCCTGATCCTGTGCAAGTGCATGCTGACCCAGATACTCAGGAGCCATGTGAGGATGCTGCACGCCAGCCTGAGCAGCAGGTATATGGCCTGCGGCACCGGCTGAACCGGATGCACCAGCAGCGGCAGTAGTACCTGCGGCACCACCTGCTTGACTGGATCGTTTTGCGTGCGATGTAGCTTCCTCGCGGGGCACGATGTCGATCAAGAAATCGAACATGTCGGATTTGGCGAGGGCGGCTGCGATATCAGATCGCTGCAGGGTTCGGCGCTTATTATCTTCGGCGTGTATCCATGCGCGCATTGTGAGTTCCGTGATGAAGATGTCGCAGCCCTTGGCGAAGAGGATTGGTGCTTCTGCGGAGATCATTTTCACTTCCGGGTCGGCTTTCATCACTTTCTTTATACGCGCCAAAGGTAGTTGGTGGATCTTGTAGTCATGGTTGTCCGTTTCCAAGTGGTTGATAATGTGTTGCCAGTATGTAGTCAGGATGTCGCGCGAGTTTCCCTGAAGACCTTGGTTGACCTGTTTCCGTCAGTCGGTTGATCGTACACACGATTCGCTTCGCAGGACCTTACATTTGACCATGCGCCGGTATACAACTCCGCGACGGGCGCATATCCTTGTGCTGATAGCTATACATTCGAATAACTTGTGATTAGCGACGCGACATCCAACTTCTCTCCGTCCTTGCACTTACAGCTGCGCTGGCGCCTAATACATTGTCAGTCTGTCGGTCGGCGTGATGACGCAAATCGCGAGTTCAGGAATACATACCATAATGACCGCCATTGCGAATATCATAAACAGCCTGCTGGCGGTTCTGTTGTTGACCGGATGACTGTGTAGCTTGCTCCATGTTTGGTGATCCAATCGAGGGGTTGGTTGGTGGTGGGACCTTAATTCCTAGCAAGATCGATCGTTATTGGGCGAGGATTGTCGATAAAGCTCTTGAACGTGTATAGAGGCGCAGCGGGCTTCTGGGAGGTATAAGACAATGGAGAAATGGATGTAGAGAAATTGCGCGGGTCGAAATTATGCCAAATCCAAGATTGTTTGCGACCAAGACGTGTAATGGCCGGTTCCTTGATCAAGTTGTCTTTGGGCACACAGATAGGTAGATGGATGAGTTTGTACGAGAGGCACGCGCGACGGGCGGATGTGATGAGATGCTGCGCGTTATGCCGTTTCCGGAGTGTGTGTATTTGAAGATACCGTCATTACATGCAAAGATCAATATTGCACCCAGAAAGTGGGCTTTACGACTGGTTGCCGCGGCTAATGTAATGCAATTTCCAGAGAGTGTATTTTTCAAAGAAGAACCCAACGATCTGTGGAAATGCTTGGCTAAAAATTACTAGCTTAATTTTCTACCAAGCCCCACTCGAGCTTAGCAGGAAAAAAAAATCGTTCGAATAAATCCTCCCAAGCTTCTCTTAATAATTTTTCTCCCACTCAGGCAAGCCACAACACTGTGTCTCGCTCGCCATCCTCATGTGAAGTCCGTCATTCAAGATGGACAACACCACCACTCATTCCCTGCCTAATGGTCTGGATGAAGATCAGTACATCCAGCAGCTTCTGAACGAAGCACAGGCCCGACTTCAGTCGTCGTCCCCGGCTGAAAATTCTTTGACCTCAATCACAGAGTCCGGCGTGTCAGCCCAAGATATACCCAAGTATGCTTTTCTTTGCACTCGGACTTTCTCACAGCCATATACTGACAATGGGCTGAAGAATACCCAAATTGCCAGCTAGTGCTGCTCTCAAACCCTTCATCCAGCAGGATAACGAGGTTGCGACTGTTAACAACTTGCAAACCGCCTCACCCTCCGTTCTTGATTCTACCGCGAAGCCAGTGCCTCGTGCAGCCAAATTTTCAGGCAAAGAAAAGGTATGTCTATGATTTCTCTATTTTTTTATCCTTGCCTTGCTGCTATGATGTAAGCTTTTTTGCCTTGGTGCACTTGATGCAGAATCACCAGTCCGTTTTGGGCTGCCCTGCACTTATGAGAGCCTTTATTTTTCATAGTTACTCTGAGCAGCCACCCATGATTCATGGCTTTGATGTTCCAAATTTATTATGGGGTAGTTCGGCTGACAGTTGTTCGCCGAATAGGAAAAGGACAATGCAGGCAGTGATTGGTTCAACATGCCAAAGACGAGGTTGACTGCAGAGTTGAAGAGGGACTTGCAGCTTCTACGTATGCGTAACGTTCTAGACCCGCACAGGCACTACAAAAAGGAAAGTGGGAATGGTATCCCCGAGTATTCTCAGGTTGGCACAATCGTCGAAGGTCCAACCGAGTTCTTCAAGTCTCGTATTGTGAAGAAGGATCGCAAGCAGACTTTTGTCGAGGAGGTACTTTCGGCGGAACAGCAGTCTGGCCGTTTCAAGGCCAAGTACAACCAGATCCAAGTCGCCAAGACCAGTGGAAAGAAGGCACACTACAAACGTCTACAGGCAAAAAGACGCCGTTGAGAGATCTTCATTGCGGGAGTTTCATAGCTACCTTCAACGCTACTCCTATATATCTTGGCTCTTTTCAAAGACATCAGTGATAACTTGAACGACGAGACGCTGCGGTTCTAGGTCAGTCATCTATTCCGAGTTATCGAGAAAGTTGATAGACTCACCTGCATGTCCTGGGCAGCGTGTCGGCCAGCCTCAAGAACTTCTTGATGATCCGCCTTGCCTTCCTTGATAATAGTGTCTAGTTCACTACTAGACGTCGATTGAAGGAGATGATCATCTCCTCGGGGTACCGGAGTGAGGACGGCTTTGTTTGTCACAAGGCTGAATGCGAGCACACGCATACCAGCGTGCCTGGCGACAATGATTTCAGGCACGGTCGACATACCTACCACATCAGCTCCGAGATTCCTTAACAAACGGCATTCAGCACGTGTCTCGTAGCTATATATCTCAATCAGCACACTTGATCATGCCCATACCACGAACAAGATCTTCATACCTGGGTCCAGACACGAACGCATAAACTCCCTCGTGAAGTCGTCGTTTCTCTAACTTGTCGATACTTCGCCATGCATTATGCACACAACGGCGGAGCGATAGATCATACGCGTCTGAAAGTGGAGGGAATCGGAAACCAAACTCATCGATATTTGGTCCACGCAGTGGGTGCAACCCAGAAAGCCCGGCTAGGAAGATGTGCTGAATCATATGGTCAGCAAGACACTAGGATATTTCTATGCACTTGAGGCGGCTGTCTTACATCGTTGAGGACTGTTATATCTCCAACAGCATATTCAGGATTAAGACCTCCCGCAGCGTTGGTCACTGGCTAGTTAGCAGAGAAACTATCGGACATAATGAAACGAGATGATGTCTAAACCTACATATTATTGTTTCCGCTTCTAGAAGCTTCAGTACACGGATTGGGAACGTTACATCCTCTATAGAATGACCTTCGTAGTAGCTAGATTCCAGTCAATCAAAGCATACTCCATATGAGTCCAATGAAAGGAGGCAGACTGACTGTAACCGGCCAACCATGAGAACAACCGGGGTTTGAATCCCCAGAAATCCGAAAAGCAACTTTCCAGCATGTCCGTGGACTGTGTTACTGTAAGCAACCATTCACAGCCATTCAGAATGGCCAAATCAGAAGAAAAGAGACACATACCGGTAGACTGTGGAAAATAAGGTATCGAAGCGTACTCAATCTCTACTCTGGGCTGTTCATGGACTGCATCTGCTAGACCTCCAAGTCCGGAACCACAAACAATAGCAACCTTGGGTTTCTGTAACTTTGTATCAAGACGTTCCCTCAGAAAATTGGCTGCTTCTTGAGCTTTAGAAAAAATTGTGCTGGAAGCCATGGTAGCGAGACCCAAGGTAGACGTTAGGATAGACTTTCACGTCCTATTTCCACACTATTTCTAACCGGTCACTAGAACAACAAGTTAATAACAGGCTTTCTCCCAAAATTCCATGGGAAATGCTTATTGACGGTTGTCTCTCGCAAAAGAGCCCGATGAAGTGGGATGTTTCATGATTTAGTATGTATTTTGAATGGCATTTACAACTTACGTAGTTTCGGTGATATCCGAGCAAAAGATGTCGAGATGGGGCGAGAATATTTCAGCCGGAAAATAGCTTATATGAAGCATTTTCTTCCTTCAACGTGCAATATCAAATTGATCATGCTTGGTGTGCTTGTCTGAGGCACCGGCAGAAACAGCGAAGGCGGTGTGCGGGGACGGCGCCTAAAAAAAGTGCGGATAGCATCGTCCGAGGACCGTCTTCTTCACGTTATATCAGGGTGGTCATAGACATTCATCTGTTCGTCAAAATGTTGTCCAAAGCCCTTTTCCGGCCAACATACACGGCATTTCAGGTAACGCCTATGGATTGATAACCAACAGTGACAATTGTCTAACTCCAATTCAAACAGGCCGTACGATTCACGAGACAATTGGCGACCACCTCCGATCAAGGACCGACGAGCACACATGATTTGATAAAAGAGATATCCCAATTGGCAGAAGACAACAAAGCTTCAGCCCCAGAAGTCCCCGCGGAATCTCCCCAGTCAAGCGCAGAACCGCCTCAGACGAGTGAAACAAATGCAGTCAAGCAATGGTACAGATTTCGCCCAATACACGATCTTCATCGATGGAGTTTTGCTAATTCCTCAATCCCAGGCCTGAACGATTACATGATATCTCCCGAGGCTCCCGCCTCCCTAGGAGTGTTCAAGCACTTTACCTACGACCACTAAGAAGGAAAGCACAACATGGTTTACCAGTTTGCGACCTCCAACTTCGATCGTACAGCGTCCGTAACGTCGAGTTCTTCGCCGACTTTGCCATTCGCGCCGCATATTACCTTAACCTCCCTGTCTCTGGGCCTGTCCCCTTGCCCCGGATAGTTGAACGTTGGACGGTCCCTCGAAGCAATTTCGTGCACAAGAAGAGTCAAGAGAACTTTGAGCGAATTACACTACGTCGACTTATACAGATCAAGGATGGTCATCCCGAAACCGTGCAGCTGTGGTTGGCATTCTTGCGACGACATGCTTTCTACGGTGTCGGAATGAAGGCCAATGTTTTCGACTTTGATGATCTTGGTATGATGCTTTTCTGTCGAGGGTATAGGGTGTTATATATGTAGCTAACTCATATTTGTGACAGATGTCGGCGGTGGACTCGATGCGACAGCGGACGATGTCGACAAGGCCTTGGAGCCATACTTTGCTCAGTTCGGTCAGCGACACGACGCGAAACAGAAGCAGCCAATGGTGGAGCAGATTAATAGTGAAAGGTTCACGAACCCAAGAAGCCCCATGAATGAAGTTCGAAAGGGTTGAACGGGCATGGGATGATGGGGTTCTTTCCAGCAGGCTGGCGCATTTGTAATATAGATAACTTTTCAAGGGGGGTTTATAGCATACTACAAATCCAATGTATTATTGTAACATATAAATATCGTCCTTCAAAAGAGCTTTTCTTCGTCGTGTTGAGTAGAAGAAATGATTTCGTGGAAAATTCACGTGATATCTCCGAATCATGCGGAGTTTCGCCGACAAAAAAAAGTTGTATCAAGCTCACCATACGCACAACCCTAACCTCCAGCAAGATGCGCAGTCCAGTCCCACTCGGAAC
Source organism: Talaromyces liani (assembly GCA_022814505.1). Lineage (NCBI taxonomy): Eukaryota > Fungi > Ascomycota > Eurotiomycetes > Eurotiales > Trichocomaceae > Talaromyces > Talaromyces liani. The sequence continues at coordinate 225,548 of JAKLNL010000040.1, forward strand.
GGCGAAAAATGAGTTACGAAAATTGCCAATCACAAGATGTCGCTCATGCTTGAGCACCCCGCGATTCCCTTCGCGACGACGTACCGTTCATAGCTCTTCCACCGCTGAAGCTTCCCCGAACCGAGTCATCTTCTCCGGGATACAACCAACGGGCGTCCCTCACATAGGAAACTACCTAGGAGCACTACGAGAATGGGTGCGATTACAAAACGACGCAGGTGCCAAGGACAAATGTATATACTCGATCGTCGATTTACATGCGTTGACGGGGAATCAAAGCCCTCATGAATTGCGGCAAAGGAGGAAGGAGAGTTTTGCGATGCTGCTTGCCATTGGGCTTGATCCAAGCAAATCTACACTGTTCTATCAGTCTGATGTGCGTAGGATAGTCGCGATATAATCTATGGGAGCGTCTGGTTGACATGCTACAGGTTTCGGCGCATGCAGAGCTGATGTGGATTTTGAGTGCAGTGGCTTCTATGGGTTATCTTTCTCGGATGACTCAGTGGAAGGTATGCAATCTCACAACTTGGGACAAGAAGGTAGGATCTCATTATGCTGATTCTATATCGAACAGAGCAAACTACATCTGCCCGAGGATGTTGACTTGGATAATGATACGGCAAAGTCCAAGTTGAGATTAGGGCTCTTCTCCTACCCAGTCCTGCAAGCTGCTGATATTCTTGTACATGGGTATGCGGCCATTCATTATTGTGTTTTATACTTGTAAAACTCGTCTGACTTGATCAGGGCCACTCATGTTCCCGTCGGCGAAGACCAGAAGCAACACATTGAATTCACACGGTACACAGCCAACAGCTTCAATCACCGCTTTGATACCGATCTATTCCCGGCACCCGAAGCCCTAATCTGTACGTGATCGGCCATGGATTATAATGGACAGTGGAAATTGCGGTCACAGCTAACAACGTCGATTCTCTGAACAGCTCCGGCTCGTCGTGTCATGTCTCTAAGAGACCCTATTCATAAAATGTCAAAGTCGGAAGAAGATAAAAGGTCAACAATTCTTCTTAGTGATACGGTAAGGGATGTTCAACAAAAGATCAAGCAAGCAGTCACGGACTCTGAGCCTGGAATCTCATATGATCCCGTCCGTCGACCCGGTATCTCCAACCTCATTGAGATATTGAGTCACTTGGAAGAACCCAATGGAAGAAGCTGCGAAGAGATAGCTTCAGAATTCCAGTCAACCAGGATCAAAGCATTCAAGGACCATGTGGAAGCGACCATCAATGCCCACATTCAGCCTATACGCGAAAGGTTCCTGGAGATTATGAGTAAGGATGATATGGAGAACGGTTATCTTCAAAATATTGCTGCGCAGGGTGCTGCTAGAGCTCGCGAGAGCGCGAACATAACCATGAAGGCAGTTCGAGAGGCCATGGGCTTGTAAGTTGTAAGAATATACATACAGACGACGAGACTGATAGTGAATATGGAGCATGTATGATATAAAGGGTTTGGATATGTAAATTAGCTAGTGAAACCACGTGTACATTATCATGAAGCTTGACACATAGATCGATCAGCGTTTGCTAGACGACCAACAATCGCGACCAATGCTACGTAGTATATAGTACTGTATATAGTACTGTATATGATATTGCATAGTAAGGGCCGCAGAGCAACAGAAATAAAATGAGATGGCGCTTTTATTTTCATACTGCTGTAATTATGTATTACGTTACAGTTTGTAATCTACAAGCTGACAACGCTTCGCTCTTATTGGCTGAAGTGTGTGAATAAGTGGGTTGTCACCCTTAAATAGTACTAGCTGTATTTTACCAATCACACAATTACAGCGCACTCTGCAAGGGCTGTTGGTGGCTGACTGCAACTTCATTTTCGTCAAATTGACCAGGTTTCTCCAATGTCCCTGGCTCGAAGCCGATGTTCTTACTTCAAACGGACAGCAACATCAGAGGCTGAACGTGCTACGCGGACAACGCAATAGTAAAGTACTCTGGGTTACGCAAGCGCTGGTCGCATGCTGGAGCTTTCATCAGCCCTTCCTCGTCAGCGTCCGCGTCATCCCCATCTGTTCGATGCAAAAACAAGCATTTTGATATCCCGGACTAACAGAACATACTACGTACAGTCCAAAATGGAGTGGGCCTCCGAAATCCCGGACCTTCACAAACCGCAAGCTGTGATAGGACCTCCTCGGGGCGTCGCAATCATATTACCGCGCAAAATGCCAAAATGGGTGGTGTAGTTACGTGGCTTAAGTCCATTATGCCGCTTCGGCACTGCCAGTGCCAGGTGGGCGTTGCCTCCATAAATATGACAAGTTTGCGGACGAAACTCCATCTCAAATTGACTCGTTCCCTTGTTCAATTGGTTTGTTGCGTGCTCAAAGACGCCTTGGAGATCTGGTGGAGCCTGCTTTGCAGATGACCTACTATATGTGGGCATAAAGAAAGATTTCTGCGGCCGACGCGTATACATCTATCATATTACGATTCTTTGAGCATCATTTATCTTTGATTCTAACCCTCCGAGCAAGCATGTCGATACAAAATTCTGCCCAATCCACCAATTCGTTAGCATATATGTTTCGTCGCTAGTATACTTTGACATTTTCATCCTTTGTCCACACAATCAGTGCGTACTGGTACGTCAGAAACGGTATTGTCTCCGACATAGTATGGGAACAATGTGGCGGGAACTTTTCACCATATTCCTAGCTATCCAGCCGTTGCATGCGGTTCAAGCATTATCTCTTGCGAAGAGAGATAAAGCAGCAGTAGTGCCACTGGGTGTCTCCCGCAATCATGTATCAGATCCGGTAGCCCGGGATATCAGAAGAAAAAGAAGTTTGACCGTCAGTGAAACACTTAATAATAAGGTGAGTTGGATATTCTGGGATTAAGACATCCCCAATCAATATCCGAACCTTTCCAGAGGATTAATGCTCACCCTGAAGTCTAGGAAACACTGTATTATTGCAATATCACATTAGGCACCCCTGCACAAAGCTTACGGTTGACACTGGATACCGGAAGCAGTGATTTATGGTGTAATGCACCCAATTCTACCCTCTGCACTAGTAAATCAGATCAGTGCGCTTCATCCGGGACATATAATGCGAGCTCTTCATCCAGTTACAAATACGTTTCCTCCGATTTCAACATCTCCTATGTTGATGGCACTGGGGCCGCAGGTGATTATGTCACCGATACTTTGACCATCGGCGGATCAAGTATTTCATCTTTTCAATTTGGTATAGGATATTCGTCATCATCAAATAGTGAGTAAATGACCGGAGCCATGGAATGCAAGTCCTTATATCTGACATCTTTTGATCAGTCGGCGTGCTCGGAATCGGCTACGCCGCGAATGAAGTTCAAGTCAATCGAGACGGAGGGGCAGTCTATGCAAACCTCCCATCAGCACTGGTCAAACATGGCCTCATCAACTCCAATGCATATAGTCTGTGGCTCAACGACCTCGATGCCAACACGGGATCTATACTTTTTGGCGGAGTCGACAGTGGAAAATACTCCGGCAAGCTTGAGACACTACCAATCCAGAAAATATATGGTGAATATGCGGAATTTCTCATCATCATGACTGGGGTTGCGCTACATAACAGTTCCGGCCACCAATCATACAGCTCCGACGAGCTTCCAGCTACAGTCTTGTTGGATTCCGGAAGCAGTCTGACCTATCTTCCTGACACCATTGTCGAGGATATCTACAACGATCTGGGAGTGGTATATGAATCTTCAACAGGGACGGGTTACGTCCCTTGCAGTATGATGAATGAGAACATCAATATCACCTACACCTTTACAAGGCCGTCTATCCCTGTCGGTATCAGTGAACTCGTCCTAGAGGATGGATCCGGTTTGAAATTCAATGACGGTACTCCTGCATGTGTTTTTGGCATTGCGCCAGCCGGTGACAGCACTGCCACCTTGGGAGACACATTCCTTCGAAGCGCTTATGTTGTGTATGATTTAGCGAATAACGAGATATCATTGGCTCCGACGAGGTTCAATTCAACCGAAGAGAATATCCTGGAGATTACGAATGGGACATCGGCCGTTCCGGGTGCTACTGCTGTGGCCAACCCTGTGACTACCGCCGCCACAGGCGCTGGCGCAGCCTGGACGGTTTCGGCAACTTCGATCACAAATACCTCTAAGTCAGGTGCTTCACGAAAGATAGTTTCGAGCGTACCTCGTCATTTTGTGCTTGGAGCTGTGGGGGCGGGTATCCTGCTGTCATTGTGAATAGATATTAGATTTTAATTATGATAATTTGACTACATTTTACAGCATCCTTCTCCTTGAGACATAGGAAATCTCCCCCAGCTGTATAATTAAGCTGTGTCGATTTCTCTACGTAGAGCTACTGACTGATATGAACCTCTTGGAACAGAACAGCGTAGCAATGGAATTGCTACTTCTCTTTGATGTAATCATCCTTCACTGGATCAACCTGCCGCTTTGCTTGAGGCACAAAGTTCAAATACAATACAAATATAGCGGCAGTACTCCACAGCGCAATGATAACGCTCAAGGACCGAGGCTGGCCATAACTCAAAGCAGCAGCATGCTGTACGAAAGGGCCAAATGTACCACCACTCAGGCTTGAAGCCAAAGGAGATGCCGCTGTCTTTGCATGTTGTGCAGTCCCGCGCACTGCAATCGCAAATATGATGGGAAAGATGTGCTGGAAAACAGGTAATTTATTATAGACATGACAACAGCAGCCACGCCGTTCGTGTGCATACAAAGAGCCCCAGAGACGATTGTCCCGACATACAAAATAAATAGCACCCGTCGAGGTTTCAATGATTTCCACATGATGAACGGCGCGAGAAGACGCCCAATAGTCCAGTGGACACTGTAAAGCTGATGGCTCCAAAATTTTTTGGGGTGACACTTGAGCTTTGTAGGAAAACAGTTACTTTGTCAGTCAAAGCTATCTTTCCAATAGGAAGTTGTCCACTCTACCTAGGGTCAACAAATGCCACATAATCTTCAAAATTGACAATATATGCTTCTTGTCCTGCAATATAGAAGGACATTGACCAGACTCCCAGCCCAGACGTAACGTTACAAGTCCTGAAGTTCAAATATTTGGCCCCGTTTTCAGGACGCTGAGCAGCAACCTGCCTCAGGTCATCATTTGGAGCTTCGGGCAAGGGCAGGTAGTAGAAGACCACGGAAAGGAGCACAGTAACAAAGGCGATGGCCAGATACGTCCACTGTGCATTAACTACATCCGTAACGTCATTGGGATTTTTGTACAAGACTTGCTGGGCCGATTGCATAACATAAATATCACCAATTCCCTGGAAGGACCGAGCAACGCATAATCGTATCACCGAGTATTCGAGCGGGCTACAAATAGAGCTATAAAAAGGTTCGCCGTCGTCTCCAGTATTGCCAATCCAGATCCAACCACGACATTAGATACGATGAAAGTCGGCAGAGATCCTTGAACTGCCGATGGCCAGAAGATAAGCGCACTGCAAGCGTGAATATAAAGACCAGCGATGAGAGTACCGGTAAAGCCAAGTTTCTTCAGAAACATACGGCCTAGCAGAATGCCTTCTACCATGTAGCCTCCAAAATACGTTGCGTGAAGTCCCCTTATTTCCGATGGGCCTAACTGAACAAGGGTTCCGAACTGAATGTTGAGTACATTTATCAGGCTATATGAAAATCCCCACAAGAAGAAGAGGGTGGTGAGTAGAACGTTAGGCGGGAATGATTCCTTTGCATTCAGCCTCGGCATCGATGCCGGCCTTTTGTTGAACATGTTGATGATTGGCGGTTCTTCCTCTTCCTGGAACGGATCACCAGCGCCTCTTCTGGCCGCTTGTTCAACTTCTGCTTCTGCCTCCCTCCGCGATGTGATGACATCCATCAACTCTCCAGCAAGAGCTTTACTCCTGGTAGGGGCGTGATGGGATTGTTGGGATTCTTCCAACGTTCCCTCCTCGATTTGAGTCTCTTCCCGAGGGTTTCGGAGCAGAAATGGACTGAACCGAGCAGCAAGAGGTCTCAGGGTCGGAATACAAGCCCAAATCAGAGTCATGTCAACTTCCACTGTGGACCACATGAACGAAAACGGGAATCTACCTATATTAAAGGTTAGCATCTTGCCATAATCAACCAGAGCTGAAGGGGTATCATTGCTTATGATAACAGACTGGTTTAATCCTTGTCCCCAACCTTCCCTACGCTAGATTCGTGATATAGTCGGAGACGGGTTATGGCATTATGCTCAAGGAAAGCCATACGAGTGAGATCGACCAAAATCACAAAAATGGCGACACCAGTATCACCTTTTGCCGGAAGGGCAAGGTCATTCGAGTCAAGAGTGGAATAGGAAGCAGTAAAATTGCAAAATCTATGATAATGTTGTACGGGGATGAAGCTAAAAACAATGTAAATATGCCTTTGCAGTGTCCTATTTGAGATTCAAACCCGAAAGCAGTGGATAGTGGATAGCAGTGAAATATTTGCTCCAGTATCAAGGCCATGCCCACTACAACAACCACAAGCAGCGTTGCATAATTCACATAATGAAAGGCTTTCCGACCATGAGTTAAGGAGAGCAAGAATGTCAGGATGGAGCTTTTGGCGGCCGTAGACGCCGAGTCGTACATACTTTGTAAGCTTATATGCCCGATGTGAGTGGCGTTAGCTTACGGTTTTCAATTCTCTCAAACGCCGACCTAATAGGGATGGCTGTCATATCACCCAATCATTGTGTTTCCCTCTCAGAACATTTCGAATGTTACTGATTGGTCCTTCCCCTCTTAAAAGGGTGTAGTATCACACAACCTCAAATGCTCGTGCGCATACATACTATATCGCCTAAAGTGCAGTCCTAGAGGTCACATGGGCACATTGCGAGGCCGGACGCTGGAATATATCAATAGCGGAAGAACCGATCAAATCTCCAGTTGCCGAGATAATCACGTCGTGTTTAGAGAACAGTTATAACAATGAAGACTGATGATTTGATATAACTGGCTTTGTTCTTGAAACCTCGTGAGACGAATCAAATAGCGGATAGAAATGGCACTGCCTAGTTTTCAATTGACGCCGACAACTATGTTCATAGTTTGTCAATCCATGTACCGGGAAGTGAGCCTGGTAGCAGTTCATGAATTGGCTTGTTCCTACCCTGGCGCATAACCTCATCGTTGAACGACCGAAATACAACGTCCACGGAATAATACCAACGTGTTCTTCCTCATACGCTAGTTCTAGATAAACCAGGAGACATAAGCAGCATAATGCACCTAGTCTTATCCCATCAATACAGTCGATCCTCGAAGTCTCCGCCGGGGGGGGGGAGCTTTCTAACTCGGGTCTAATCTCCAACATATAAGAGATTCTAACAAAGCCTGCAAGCCTGCTTAGGAAGAAACCGTCACGATTCGGGCAGTTCCTGGCTGCGACATTTCTTCATCAAATCACGGCGGAGGATATGTCTAAACACGTTTCGATAGCACTAAGCATTGTGATGCCGTGAGTCTTTGAAGATTTCGGCTTCGGCACTAGGTTCTACTTTCTCCGGAATATTGGTAAGGTTTGGTCGAATATTGACTGTAGACTGAAATAAAATCATACGTCCCCTTCATGTGATGTTGATCAGCGGTCGGATTGCGGCTTGCATCATGACAATCTCTTAATGACGACTGCCCGAGCACCTCCATCATTGTCATTGACGGCATAACAGTCATTCCAGATGTACACACGTTGCTTCGAACTGTCAGCGACTTGCTCAAATAGGGCGTGGGCCATTGCTACAACACGCTTAGCCTGTTCCAAGTCACCACATTCTAGAACAGTGACCTTGACGTGTAGTCGATATGCGAGAGACAACAACGTAAAGTAGAAAATATCCTCACGGGCTACATGTTCAAGGCCCGAGTCCTGCCAGATTGAGGAGTCAACAACAGGAGGCACAAGAGCCTTGATTGGCTCGTATTTCCGAACACTTCTTGAAGTCATTCCATTCATGAGGTTGGCTGGTGATATGTAAGGCGGGTTCGATATGAGGACATCCCACATGTTTTGAGTACTACTTGTCTGGAATTGGTCTTGCAGAATACTCATAAATGGAGATTTGGCCGATTGAATCGAATGTAGGATGTCGGCTTGCAAAAAGAAGACGTCATTCTCTGCCCGAGGAGAAAGGAGACCACGTCGGATATTGTGCAATTTGTTCTTCTGGCTTAGCCTAATAGCATGCGGATCCACATCGACTCCAACTATAGTGAGGTCCTTGATGTCGGACGCAAGAAGCGAGTGAAGGAGCAATGAAATGCAGCCACTTCCGCAGCATAAATCGAGGATACGTAAAGATTTCCTGAAGTGTTCGGCATGATGGCCTTTCAATATAACATCTCTTGTATGGAGCGTATAAGACTCGGTTTCGGCACTATTATAGATGTTAAATTAGTTCCTCGAATGCCACTGAGCGAGAGCTATGCTCTGATATGCCGCAAAATACCGACCGTGGTATCAACACCCCTTTCTGACAGATTATTTCCAGCTCCCCGAAAGGCTGATCACCTAGTATGTACTGGAGAGGCTTCCCCCTGCCGCGATCTGTACACATCCTCCTTAGTTCTTGTTGCCATCCCCGTGTGATATAGTGACTATCAAGTTTTTTAAAAGATGTCCCCGTATTCACAACTTTGGCGACGGCGCCCTCATGGAGCCATCGGAGTTCATTCCGCGCATGCTCGAGGATCCGGCACTCTGTGATCAGGTGAACAAGCAAAGGATTTTCCTTGTAGGCTCTCAAGATAATTTTCGTAGGTAGTCTCGGCATGAGAGCTTGAAATACCAGTCGCAAAAAGTGGCGGTAGCAATTGCTTGCCAATGACTAGGTAACGTTTGGCTTTGAAGTTGAAGATAGAAGATAACAAGCTGTCTGCCCGAGCGTAGCGTGGGCGCGGGTTGGAAAACCATGAACAATGGTTTATATAATCAAATATGCCATTTTTAGCCAATCAGAGCGCACGCTTCTAAATATTTATATAACGTATTTCACCCGTAAGCGGGGCGCACCCCTAAGTGGTGCGGCAACACAACATCTAATTTCGTTTACTCATATAAAAGACGTGTAGAAAACGAATAGATTAATTTTTACCTACATAGCTGGATTCGTACACCGATTACGCCTATGCCATAATTGCTAGCAATTCCTACACCTTAGGGGAGGCGCGCTGAGGCGCCTGCGAAGCTGTATTCTCATTGGCTGTCGGAGGGGGGTTAATAACTTCTTAAGGCGCTGCAGCGAGCTCCCAGCTTTCAGCAACTGTTAAAATACTAGTATTTAGAAGTGCTCGAGTACGGTGAGAACGACATTTTTGTAAATGAGCAACAGCTTTATGTAGTTGATCGTTTTCCCTAGCTAAAAGTGCTGCGTTGTGTATCTGTACAAGAGACCCCTTGATTAACTGATTAAGAGCTTGGCTTGACGCTATATTCTCACTCAAATTGGTCATATTTAGAAGATTTTTGACAGATTTGGCCTGGCGCTCTAGTGTACGTGAATTGTATAGTGTTTTAGGGCTCTAATTAGTGCTGCTTGATGTTACAGGCTAGTCCCGCCTTACGCTCAATATAAGGGCATATTCGATTAGAAAGCTAAACATGAGAAAAGAAAGAGAAAGAGAAGTTACAAGTTCCAAGGCATATATAGGTTTATATGGTTAATAGGAAATAGGGGTTTCCGCAGGTGTTGCCTAGTAATAGGGATAGTTCTAACCTTTAAGGGCAGAAGCTAGTATATAGCTATAGGTATAGAGTATAGATATAGATACTAGGCAGGTGCTAGATTAATAAGGTAGTTAATAAGACAATATTATAAGGACTTTACCTAAATACCCTTTATAAGGTCAGCTTATAATATTACTCCCCCTTCTTTTTTGAGGCTTCTTAAATGTTAAGCACTTTAATATCCTCTACCTAGTATTTATATACCTATAAACAGTTATTATAGTTAACCTATTTAATTAAGTATTTATATGACTAGCTTTGATTATATTTCTATACTTTCTCTCCTTCAATTTACTCTACTAGATACTCTATTTCTCTATTAACTAGCACTCCTAGTAGTTGGTAATTTATTATTACTTATAATAAGAAAAGATTCTCTACTGCAGGCTATAGTAATAAAATATAGAAGGTATTATAAATGCTTTTAATATCTAGCTAATAGACATATAATCCTAGCTTCTCTATAACTATATATTTAGCATACACGCTTGGAAAACGGGCGGATGCCTCCGTGCTCCCCCAGGAACTCTGGCAGGTGAATGGGAGAGTCGTGAGGCATACGTCCAACCACCGTGGCGAGAACCTCCACCTGTCGTAATCAACGAGCGCGAGATGGCAGTTATGGTATATAATAGCATGGTTAAGGAGAACACGCGTGTGTTAGTATACACCGACAGCAGTGGCTATCAACACTATATTAGTATATCTATAGTCATTCCCCAATTCCAGCAACAACAAATAGAGTATATTAGGATAGAGGATATATCAACAGTATACATAATAGAGGCTTATAGAATTAGATTTAGACTATATATATTAATATAGTTTATAGAGGATAACTTATAGCTTTAAAAAGTAGCTATTTTTTTAGACAGTTAGCCAGCGCTTTGAGCAATTTAGAACCTATAGATAGTCTTAGGATAAATTTATATCCAGGACTGTATCAATTTGTACTAGAAGTATATAGAAAATAAGATTAATATTATTCTTTACTAGATTCTAGGTTATAAAGGAATCCTAAGGAATAAGGCTGCAGATTGAGCTGCAAAATATACTATTATAATAGATATATATCAATAAATCATACCAGATGATATCAAGAACTAGATTATGCTTGGTACTGCGGCCAAGCGCTAGATACGATATAACGCGAAGAAGGCCTGGGAAAAGATGTGGGATTAGTCAAAAAGTAGAAAACCTATAAAGAAGCTGATTCCGTGGCCTTCTAAGAGCAATCTCTAATATTGGTCGTATCTGCGTAAAGCCACGTCATTAATTTTGATCTAAATACGCACGGAACGATTAGTATTAGGGCACTACCTTTGGCAGATCAATAAGCGCGAGAATCTATACTACGTCTGTGGTCTTTCCAGCCAAATTATCAAATATATTATACTAGACTGCCTATTTTACACTAATAAATATAACCTCATATAGAATTGAATTAAGGGATTGCAATAAATAATAAATCTACAGGCACTACTTAATAAAAAGTCAGCTATAGTTGTAATCATATAGTTCTTTAGTAATACAGGATTATTAGCTCAGTTCAATAACGCGGATCCCAAAGTAATGGGCACATATGAAGCACAAGAATCGAACGAATAGGACACTGATGTAGGAACACACACTTAGACTTCCGCATAACCCAACTTGGGTCAAAGGTGTCGACCCAAAACCCAACCTAGCCTAGGTCTAGGTTGAGTTTCTCTAACCCAGACCCAACCCAGACCTAATACTAGGACCCTAATAAAACCCATTAAGACCTAATATAACCTAATTTTTGCATAACTTTAATTATAAAACTGCGTAGTTATTAAAATAATATACTATATTTTATACTGGTTCTAGATAATACTAACTATTACTATATATTTATAGTATAAATCATCTTAAAATATATAATATAACTTGAGATTCTTTTTGTCTAGACTTAGTTTATAATTAATTACTTATAAAAATATCAAAAGAAAGCAGGTAGGGGGAGCTAGAGTTAGAAGCTTAGTATTCTAGCTAGCTAGTGCAGAAATATATATATATCTATAGTCTTTATAGAGATATAATAATAGCAATACTTAGTAAATCTTTCTAGGCTAAAAATATTATTCTAAAGGTATTAATCTATCCTAGTCCTAGATTAGCTTAAAGAATTAGAGAGAAGTGTTATAAGCCAATCTTATATAGATAAAGCCCTTATAATTACTTTATTAATTACTTTATTAGGCTCTTACCGCCTAGTAGTATTTTAATTACTTTATTAATTACTTTATTTCTTACTACTTGGCAGTATAAGTGATTGCTTTAATAATTACCTTATTAAAAATTACCCCTATAAGCTCTTTCCTATAATATATATTGAAATTTTTAAGGATCTAAAAGTGATGTTGGGTTAGGAATTAGGGTTTTTTTAGGTTCTTTAGGTTTTAACTAGGTTATAGCTGGATTCTTTAGGCTTTAACTAGGTTATTACTAGGTTCTTTAGGTTTTAAATAGGTTCTTTAGATTATTACTAGGTTTTCTAGGTTAGACCTAGAGATAAGTAGGTCTTATAATTAAATTAAACCTAATTAGATCTATATAATATCTTCTTATATTATATTTACTTTTTTTACTCTTAACTTTGATAGTTAAACTGTTGATTAACTCTCTAATATTTCTAATATTATTACTTTATAGGTAATTATCTTCTTACCTTCTTTCTGATCTACTAGGTTAATTAATTATATTATAAAATTAATACTCTGACTTTATATTCTCCTTTTATAATAATAAGATAGATAATTTTAGCTATCTAATATTATTAAACTATCTTGTTACTCTATCTACTAGTTAATATATACTTAATATCTCAGACCAAGACTTTCTATAACTAAATACTCCTCAAATAATTCCCTCTTACTTTATATATGTTAGATCTAACTAAAGGAAGGCTTTTCTTCTTTATAATAGAATAGTATATAATGACTAGGTGGACTAGTAGCTTTAGACTAATTTTAAGAGAAAGAGTAAAATTAATTAAGATTTAACATGATATGCAGAGATTTAGGACTATTATTACTAGATTACTTATAATATAGATAGTGCACTAAAGGTTATATATTAATATTATAGAGTTATTCTTAAGTACCCTTATATAGTTAACTTAAAGATAAAGGGTAAGATATAATATTATAGTATATTAATAATACAGAAGCATTTAAAAATAGCTAGATATCTAAAAAGTAAGTAAGAGAAGAGAATAGAGATAACTAGATTTCTTAAAAATAATATATATCTTTATATCTTTATAGCCTTTCTACTAAAGCTTACTTCTAGCTAGATCTATTTTACTAATTTAATTTATCTTAGGAAGAATCTTCTACTATAGTATCTTTCTTACAAAAAGCTTAGGAAGAAGATATCTTATAATTTCTTATACTTAACTAGCTCCTATTTTATCTTATTAAGCATTTAATATTTTAATAACTTATTTCTTAGGCTCACTCTGCTCTATCACTACTAATAATTCTCTCTACTAATATAATCCACTATTAACTAAAGAGTCTTATTTAAAACTAGCAAGAGTATATTCTTCAAACACTACCTACTAGCTTAAAGATCTTAATTATATTAGATTACTAGATATCTCTATTCTTATAGGTATTTATAGTAATCACTAGCTACTTTATTAATGCTAACTAGGTCTATTATAAGGTGCTACTTAGATTTAAGCCTCTTTATAAGCTATATACTAGTGTAAATCTAAGTAGTATTATTCTTTAAACTCTTATAGAGTATAATCTTAAATTATAAATCTTTAGATTAATAACAGATAATATATCTAATAATAAGACTATATTAGATTCTCTCTAATAAGCTCTACTAGATAGTATTATTATTACCTAGATTCTATACCTTGCTTATATTATTTAGCTAAATCTTAACTAGCTACTTAATTATATTAAGGCTATTCTATTAAATAACTCTATAATAATAAAATAGATAGAAAAGCAGTTAGGATTAGTCTAAGTAGATATATAGTATTAAGAAAGAGAGATATCTTATACTTTAAATAAAGTCTAGTATCTTATAATCTATATAAACGCTAGTCCTTAGTGCTAGAAGATATTCTATAATCTCTAGATATTAAATATAAAACTAATACCTATCTAAGATATAAGAACTTAATAGAATTTAACTTTTCTAATACTTTATTAGGTAAAACATCTACATAGTATCTTTACACTATTTTATATAGAGTATAACTATAAAGAGATATTACTTTAAAATAAAAAATAATATTAAGTTAACTATTTTCTTTATATTACTAAGCTATTCTTTAACTATATAACTTAGCTATTAAAAACCTAAGATATCACAGCTTATTATATATTTAAGATTTATAATAAACTCTTCAAGTATTTTAAGTAATTAATAAAGTAGTTATAATAAAAATATACTCTATAGAAGTAACAAATACTTTATATACTAAAAACTAATTAGATAAAGCTTGATAAGTATTACTCTTAAACTAATTATATTCTAAAGTATATCTATATAGTTAGTATAATACTAGTACTAGTAAATAAATTTAAATTCTTCCTTATAAAGGATTAAAATTAGAAATAGTAAGATATCTATTATAAATCCTTCTAATAGGCTCTTATTCTATATTAAGAGTAGCTTTTAATAATCTACTAATCTTCAGATAAGTCTTACTTAGTTATTTAGCTAAGTTTAAAGCTTAATAAAATATTAGATAAGAGTTAAATACAGCTAAATATAATAACTAATAAAATAACCTAATACCTTAATAGTAGTTAATTTATATAAAGCTTTTATAGAAATATACTAACTAATTAATAGATACTATTTATATTATACCTCTTATATTCTAGAAAGAGTATTAAACTTGCTTTCTAGTAATTACTACCTTTATATAAGATATACTCTCTTTTTCTATAATAGGTATAGAAATAGAATAGCTTTTTAATACTATATAGAATATCTATTATTATTATTAAGAAAGGATAAAGTCATAGATAATTAAAGAACTAATAATATTTCTTTATATCTTAAGGTTTAATATAGAAAAGTAGGAGGTAAAGCTTCTAAAGAAATTCTTCTCCTATAAGGAAATAGAAGCTGCAAAGGAGAAGAAAGATAAAAAGCTAGATAAGATTAAGATAGATCTAATTAGTAATATTAAGGAGTAAGATACTATACTAAATAATAAAATAAGACTAAATAAGGTAGACAAGGCTAATAAAAAGAGTAAAGCTTAGATACTACTACTTAAGAATAATATCTAGATATAAATCTTAAAATAGAAGTATAAAAGTTAAGATAATAATATATTTAAATATTATTAGCTAGTATTAGAATAGTAATATTAAGCCTTATAATAACTAATCTTTAATAAGATAATTATTAAAATAATCACTTATACTACCAGATAGTGAGAAATAAAATAATTAATAAGATAATTATCAAAGTAATTAATAAGGCAATCTTTAAAGTGATCACTTATACTACTAGGCTAGGATGATAGACTAATAGTTAGATCTCTACTATATATAGAAATATATTATTCTTTATCTCTTAACTCTTTTATATTCCTAAGTCTTTCTCACTTCCCTAGATTTAGTTGTAAAGGAAATATTAAATATTATAGCTAAAATATATATAATTTATATAGTCTTAGGACCTTGGCATATATATTACATTTATAACCTAAGTTAGGGATCTAGACCTAGACTGGGTCACCCAAGCGTAACCCAGACCCAAAGCTGGGTCAGAGTGTTCGACCCAAAACCCAACCCAGGCCGGGTTGGGTCCGGGTTGGGTTCGGGTTATATTGGGTCATGCGGAAGCCTACACACACTACTACACAAGTAGGCGACGTGAGCGCCAGGTCTGCTCATTCGCCTATAAGGACCAACAACCGCACCAATACAAGCCTAGGGCCAATACCTGAGTTAGAGCCAGTCGATAGGGACGCGCAGAGTGAGAGCGGAGATGTAAACGTACAGAATGGTGAGGATCCATACGCTGGGGACGAACGTACAATTGATGCGAGCATTCGCGCGATCGATTTGTGGGATTGAGCCCACGTTGGTGTATATAATGTGTGGGTGCTCACGTTGGTGCAAGTTGGCGAATGTGAGAATGGTAGGAGTGGGAAATCGAGGACATTGATGTATGGGAGAGCTAGCGTACATGATTGCACTCTTTGACTGTCTTTGTTTGATTGTTTTGCATTCGTTATTTCATTTGTATTGTTTGCATTCTCTGTGGCTCACGCTGCGGCGCGCCTCAGTGGCTGAGCCACTTTTGTGTTGGTGCCTGCAGGCTCAGGCACACCTGGGATAGCGGCTTCTAGAACTTAGCTAGCTACAGCCAGTATCAATGCTACTACTACTACTACTAATATATTTAGCATACTAATAGTTGAGCTTCTTTAATAGCCTCTTAGTACGCACATTCCAAAGATCTAACTATACTTTATCACTAATCTAATATTTATAGGCTGTATAATATATTATAGTACTGGTTCACTATATTCTCTATCTTCTATTAAGTAGTAGCTAACTTTATTTACATAAGGTCTAATGCACTAGCTAGTTTATTAATAATTTCCTTAGCTATCTATTATTTATTCTAGTATGCTATAGATTTATGCTTAGTATCCTAAAGATTAATAACTTCTAAATTATAACTATAATTAAGGAAGAAGGGACTTATTCCAGTGACTAATATAATTTAGTTATTAATAGCTAGCTCTATAGTGGGGAGAAGATCCTTCTAATTAGTCTAGAAATAATTATAATACTTATATAGATAGTCTTTAATAATTATATTTATTAGTTCAGTTTACCTATCAGTTTAGGGGTAGAAGGCTATTAATAAATTTTAGCAGGTTATTGATCAGCGAAGAATAAAAGGAAAAAGATGCAGGTTTTATAAAGAATAAAGAAGAATAAAG